>ML806290.1:534467-545532 GCA_009831015.1 Picea engelmannii
TTTTTACTTTCAACATTTCTTGCCACCTTAAATGCATTCTCCAATGATTTGGGTTCCCAAAGGTGAACCTCATGTTGAATGTTATCCTTTAAAGTTCCTATGAATACATCAATCAAGTGCTCATCTGGAATATCTATTACCTTCATATTCAATCTTTGGAAGTTCTCAATGTGCTCGGTAACTGAACCCTTTTGCTTGAGATTTATTAATTGGCTAAAGAAGGTATTTCTCCTTGTATCCTCATAGTGTGCTATCATTTCTTTTGTGAAAATTGTCCAAGTGACGAGTGATATGCGAGAACAAATTCATCGATACCATACAAATTGATTGGGTTCTAAATATAAAGAAGAAATTCATACCTTTTTTGTATGTTGCACATTATGTAGATCAAAGAATTGCTCCATCTGAAGTATCCATGTGATTGGGTCCTTGCCATCAAACTTCCTCATATCGATCTTAGGAACGTGGTTGGTCTTCAACCCAAATTTGGATTTTCTCCATTCTTGATTCTCCTTCCTTGTGTCCACATCATGAATTTCATGGGATAGATTTTCACTTTTGGGTGTCCTCTCTATTAGGAAAAATTTCAATCCTTCCATGATCTCCCCTTTTAAACCATCCATCTTAGTATCCAATTTATCTTCCATTGAATCCATCATCTCTTGTAGTTCATATTTGGTTACTGTCTTCTTTTGTAAATCATTTATGTCCCTACACATTTCTTCACCTTCATCAAGAGTCCAAGTAGGATTGTCTCGAGGCTTATTTGGTGTATAAGTTCCCTTTTTTGGTGGCATGTTGGCCAAGTATCACTTTAAACCTTGATTTTGAGGTGGTTCTGCTAGACAATCTTCCTTTTATTGTATCTCCAAAATTTCGGCCCTTCTAAGTATGCAATTTTATTTTTTGTAGGTCTCTGATATTTCTTCTCTTCACTACCATAAGTCTGATAAAAATTGGATGTGCCAAGTGGAATTTACGGTAACTTCCCTGCAACTTGTTGATTTTTGGCCTTTCTAGGAGATCTCACTTGTATAGCGTGCCCCACACAACATAATTGATATAAAATTCTGAAACTTGTACCATAACTACTAAGGGATGTCCACTATCCAATGCAACTAGTCTCACTCAATTTGGATACTCTAGGAAGAATTTATTATTGTTTTACCCGGAAAAATTGCTTGAGACTAGTTAATAGGACTAGTTAGATACCCTATCTTCCATAGGGTGTATCTACAAATTTAAGATGACCCAGGAGCTGCAATTTATACCACAGATACCTTACTAATTTTTGAGAATATCCTCTATATTTCAGGGTCTGAAACGTTACAGAATTTTTTTTATAGCGAAAATTCCACAATGACTCAATTCAGGATGATTCCAGAACCCTATACTACAAAGGATGTATCTACGAAATTATAAGGCCTCAGGAGTTGAAATTTTAATGCAACGTACCTTAATCCATATGCTAAATATCCTCCAAGTCGTTCCTTCTGAATTGTTGTAGAAAAAAAGTTATAGAAAGAATTCCACGGTGTCTCAGATGTAGCAGCGAAACCCCAAGACCTTGAGCTCTGATACCATATGTTAAGAACCAAATATCAATATAGCATATAAAAACCTCAGAATAAGTACTCAACACCTTGAAAAAGAGAAAATTTCAGATAATAAGCCTCTTCGAGGGGGAAACCTCCTTTTACCCCACATAAATGGTCAAGTACAAGATGATTCCAAATGAAAATGTCTCCTTGGTATATATATATAAGACCAGGAGGTATAATTACAGCTAATGGAATAAATAAGACATAAATAAAATAACATTATTAATGTAATATGCCCCAATTAAGGGGTAATGAGCCAATATTAGGGCTTAACAACAAGTCTTAACACATAGTATGCACAAAGCCTCTAGCTTCTCACTAAGCCGATTCTACTAGGTCTCTTCACTTAGCACACTGGCCCCTCTTACATCACCTAGATTTCTATTTATACATTACAAATTGGCCTAAACATTGGTAAACCCATGAGATGACATCCCATACCTGTTACATAAACCCTAATCCCAAAACTGCTCTAAAAAGGGGCCAAGATCCCGCGATCTCCGGTTCGACTTGCGCTCCACCTTTGACCAGCCTATCGAAGTCCCAAAAATTGTCAAACATGACCAAGTTTCTCCAAAACTCGGTCAAGGGACAAAAATCAATGTGAGGCTCTTTTTACAACTTCTTACAAAACTTTAGTTAGCCATCACCATTCACAACATCATTAACCATTACTTCTATTCACACTTAGTTGCTTGCATGTAAATATATCACAATGACATATATTAAAGATAAATAACTATGCACCGTCACAATAAAGAACACAAAGAATACCAGATATATGTATAAGTTTCTTTTGTATTACAGACTACAATCCTTGGGGTTTATCAACACCAACTGAAATGAGCACCAATTCAAAGAGAGTAACAACTCTCATTGCAAGAGCCAACCTTCATATCTCAACACCAACTGAGAAGACAAATCCAACCCTCAAGTACAAGACCCAACTTGTAGATAGAAAGAAATCTGTCAAACTGCACCAATACTCTATACCAACACAAGTGCATCACCTATGCACCACACAACCTGTCACATCAATCTCATCATCCAAACTAGATTTGCTCACCAAGACAACTCTCAACAATATCAACAAGATAACTAATAATATACCTCTAGAAATACACCATACTCTCCATAAACCAAATACAATAAGTTGTCGCGATTCTATTGCCGCGCTTTTCCTGCCGCACTTTGTTTTCCGCGATTTTTGTGCCGCACCATTTATGTTGTGATTTTTATGCCACACTTTTTCTACTGTGAATTTTCTCTATCAATAATACCTCCCAAAATAACCTTTCACAAATGGATATTCAATATTCTCAAAGATCATACACATAAGAGACCCTTTCTCGCTTATTTATACTTCTCCAACTAGCTTCCTCAAGGAGTTATCTTCTAACAAACTTACCCAAGTTCCTTCTTTTGGGGCTAACCCACTTTGTCCGCTTAAAACCACTTTATCCACAAATAGTAAACTCTCCACTTCTAGTTGCAACTAATTTATTTTTAATTGTTTTCTTGTTGCAACCACTTAACCCATGACTATCCACTTTGACCAGTCAACTTCTTCTAGGATATTCTAGAATAATTTGACTTCTTTGACCTTCTAGGGGCTTCTAGATAATGCATGGGGTTTCTCCAACTTGACATGGCCATAAATCTCTAACCGTGATGAGTTATGTGACATTCCACATATCACCGGAAATGGCATGACATATACTATCCATCTGGAATAGTTTCTCCTGCAAATTTACTAATATTCATTAAATTATTCCTGAATCAAACTTGGGTTCCCTAATCACATTGTTGGTTTACTCAACCACCTAACCATTTGGACTTCACAAAGCATCTTCCCATGAGGGATTTCACCATAAGGGGACCACTTTGAAAAATTTATCTAAGAGAGTCTTCCCATGAGGGCTTTCACCATAAGGGACCAATTTGAATTTTATCCATTTGGTTCTTCCTATCAACCATGACATGACATCAATGATACAACTCCCTTTAATATATGTACATCATTATGACACCACTTGACATCAACCCTTTGACAACAATTACATCAATGACCATATAAACAATAACCAATATATAAATGATACAAATACATCACTATGACAATACTTGACATCAACCCTTTGAAATCAATCCTTTGACATCAATTACAACATAGTACAACAATCTCCCCCTTTGACATTGATGGAACCACCAACATTTATGTCAACGCCAATCGTTGATGGAAAAACTTGGACATGGAAATGATCATGCTCACTCTATGATCATCGCTCCTAATCAATGTTTATCTCACCACATCAATGTTACTATCTCTCCCCCTTTGACATCAATGGAAAAGGGTAGTTCTCTCCTTGGGGATACTCCTCCTTCCTAAACTCTCCTTGGGGATGCTCCCTATTACACATGAAATTTACACACCTAGGTACCTCTCCCTAAGTGTTGTAAGTGTCATATAAGTGTCTCATACACCTTGACACCATGGAATAACCTATGTCACAATACCTAGTCAATGTGGAGGAGGAATATATTATATGAAGGCCAAAATACCAAGTGCACATGAATTATTATTAATATTCATAAAAAATAAATTAATGAAGTGTGAGAATCCACCTCACATTTGGTTTCCTATTTTTTAGGGAATGTGGAGGATCTCATGGATGGTTGAAATATTTCCTCCTTAAAATACTTGAGAGATATTTCCTCCCTAAAATCCTTCAGAGACATTTTCTCCCTAAATATCTTTCAAATCCCTTTTTAGTGGATCTGATGAGTGATCCTCTCCATGGTGTTTAAGCCTCCAAATCCTATATAATGAGGTATTTCCATGGATATGAGAAGGGAAGAGTTTAGAGATACAAAACTTATGATCTTGGGAGAAATCTTTAGGATATCGAACCTATGATTTTGGGACCTTTGTGCAAGGGCTAGACGAGGAGGACTTGGAGAGGCTACTTTGAATTCATCTACGGTTTGTAAGTATCTATTTTGAGTTCTCATTAATATATGCTTGGCATGTTCCCTTCTAATATGTGTATATTTACATATGTTGTCTATTATAGATGGATTTGATTAGACTAATACTATAGATTAGAGTAGGATTTCTTTGTCTTCTTGTTGTCCATTGCATTGCAGGTGTCAAACGACGCCAAGGAGATCGAGGATCAAGCTCAAATTGGAGCAGCAAGGACAAACACCAGAATAAATTTTATGAAATTGTCATCAATAATTTGAATGAAATTGGTGGTTTGGATCATTTAGTGATTGTGAAAAAGTTGGTTTGTGTCAAAGAAGATGGAGAAACAATCATGCAAGGGAAAAGGAATGGCCTTTGTGTCAAACTACAACTATCAACTTCACTATTTATGATTATTATTCATTGTATGGCTCATATAATGAATCTTTCATTTCAAATAGTAAGCAAGTTTCCACTCATTTCAAAAGTTGAAGCTCTTGTATGTGAAACTCATGCATACTATTGTCGTAGTCCCACACGATTTAAAGAGTTTCAACAATTTGCTGAGGGTGTTACGGATGGAAAAAATATACTAAAAGATGTTGATACAAGATGGATCTCATTGAATGGACCAGATAAAAGACTATTTAGTGAGTACCAATTCTTAGTAGGGGTGATGAATGAACATCCCTTCAGTGTAGACAAAGCTCAAGATCTTCTCTTTCGATTAACTGATATAGAGACATTATTAACATTGGTTGGAATTCTTCCTATGCTTTATGAAATGAATTTCCTTCTGAAAATGTCTCAGATTTTCACAATGTATATTGCAAAATACATACATACAAGAAAATTAGCATGTCTTCAATTGGATAATTTGTATACAATGCCAAAATCTTTCACAAGTCCATCGTTTAAAGGTTGGACTACTATCATCGATATAGAAAACATTGAAAATTATTTGAAGTTTGATGGAAAATGAATACTATGTATGACAATGTGTGGGTATATGGTTCCATTTCATTAGGTTAGTAACATGGGATGAATCACTGAAGAGTTCCATGTGTCAAGAGACCAATTCAACAATGTTTTGATTTCAATGAAGTGCAACTTGATAGAAATTGCAAAATCACTAGCATTGGAGATAAGGGAACGATTTCCTCGAGATGAATTATTGGAGGTCATGTATGTGGTATACCGTCAATATTGGAAGCCTGAACAAAATAGAGAGGCTAAAATATTTTACTTTTTAACAAAATTAAAAAATTTAGTGCACCAATTTGGCAAGAATCACAATATACACGGAGAAGAGATTGAAGGTACATTAGATTTATCAAAGTTGTATCAACAAGACAATCTCTTTGGTAAAAAAATATTAGCTCAATAATTTGGTTTGGGAAAACCTCTAGAACATGGTGCAATAACAATATTATGGACTAAATTAGGTGAAAGCCAATACCTAGAAGAAAACATGTTAGAATATTTCAAATTGGCAGATTTATGTCAAACCATGATTTTGGGATCGATGGAGGATGAGATAATGTTTAGTGCTCTATCATTCTTCAATTAAAAGTTGAGGAAAAATATTGATAAACATATGGATACATGTTTAATATTATATGTAACAAAGTATGACACAAACAATTTTCCATTCGATAGAGCACTGGCTCTTTGGTGATCAGATTGTGATAGAAGGGGATAATACAACACAAAAAATTCCTGTAATGAAATTGGTATGTAAGATAATATTTTAGAGGCTCATAGAACTAGTTCATCTACATATTTTTCTCTTCAAAATATAGAAAATGAGGGTTGACATGTTGATGTGAACTAGGATATTAATATACACCAAGATGCTATCTAAACCAATATACATGTGGGGACTCTTATTTTGACTTACATGTTCCATTGATGATTGGTGTTGTAGAAATAATGAATGGAATGGCACATTTGATGTGATTCTTGTTAGTTTATTGACTTAATTGTTCCTCTATTTTTGGAGTATGTTGGAAAAAGGTAATTCTTTATGGGAGCAAGATTACCATCTGTAAATTTGAGATTGCATTTAAGGTAAAAATGGGTTCTATATTTTGTATTAAACATTGTAACATTGAAGCTACATTTATTTGATTCAATATCTTTTAAGTTTGATGGTTTGATAGTTAACTAAGGCATTCTCTTTTTCCTATCTGTGACAATAAATGAAACTAGAATTTGATGAAGTTGAGGCCTATCTCTTCACATAGATATTGTCCTAGTATTAAAGGCTAAATAACTAATTAACAAGACTTTCGCTAAGCAAGAATGGGATCATTCAAGACTCAAGTGCATGCAAATTCTTGGATTTGTAACTTTGATATCTTGGAAAATTTTAATGGTTTGTTTGTTGTTTGCATTTGGACGATTTTTTCAACTTTGGAACTTTGGTTTTGTTTTGATTAAAGATTGTGTAACATGTTAGAGCCTTGAATGCTTCTAGTTCTCATTTGATTCTTGACTGAAGCTTGAGCCCTTTGTATTATCTTGATTGATTTATTTAGAATATATTATGTTTATTTATATTTTCTTTGAGAAGACATGTTGGTATTCATAAAAGGAATGAACCATGAGTTGCTAAGCGAAGAGAAAAATGGTCTATGTACTAGCCTAGTAGATTCCTATGTAGTCATCACAGGACATCTATTTCCAATGAGACCAATATTCCTCTATTGGATTTATAATTTTAATGTCATGAATAAAAAAAAATTACGTGTTCCCTCTCAATAAAAAATTTATGAAATTATTTGTAGTCTAGTTCGATTATTTCAAAGGAAATCAAGCACGGTCTATGCATAAATATTGAGTCTTCTAACACTAATTCATATGCAATCACCCAAGCTAATCAATGCCTACTGTTACACATCAAAATACCACACTTAAGTATCTCACCCTAAGTGTCGCAAGTGTCGTAAAAGTGTCGTATGCACCTTGGTAAGTGTTGCAAGTTTGTCAAGTGTTGTATGCACTTTACTAAGTGTCACATGCACTTTTGTATGTGTTTATATGTTTTTTAACTCATTGAAACCATCAAATAACATTTCACATGATCCCTAAGTCATATTGGAGGAAGAAACCCATCATTTCAAGGCCAAAACCACACTTTTTACTTGAAAAATCGACCATTGGTTTCACATTTTTGAAGGGTAGCGCCCCCCTGGCCAT
This sequence comes from Picea engelmannii, assembly GCA_009831015.1. NCBI lineage: Eukaryota > Viridiplantae > Streptophyta > Pinopsida > Pinales > Pinaceae > Picea > Picea engelmannii. Next base: position 542,238 of record ML806290.1, read on the forward strand.
TATAGGCGAGTGCTACCCCATATATAAATGCACCATTTAAATTATTTATGTAGTGATAATATAGGATCAATGCTTTGTCTCTAACTATATGGGAATGTTGATTTTGGTTAGAGGAAAATTTCGAGAATCCCGCCTCTTTTCGAAGGCCATCTCTTGGAGATGAGGTTGGCTTGGATCAAATGCTATCCTATGGCACTATCCTAGGATCATATCCTAACCTAAAGGAGTCATATCCTCAAATAATCCTAGAATATACTCATGGTGGTTGAGCCTCACAATCCTATAAAAGGACACCATTCCAAGGTGAAAAAAAGGATAGATAGATATATCAAATTTATGATCTTGGGATTCACACAAGGGTCTGGATGAGGATATTGGAGGAGTGTTGCATCATCATCCATGTTTTTAAGTATTCTCTTTTGGTTCTCATTTTAATATTATTGTCCTATTTCCTTCAAGCTTGTGTATTCTTGCATGTGTTTGTCTGTTGTTCCTTCAATCTTTGTAGATGAATTTGTTTGATATAATATTGTAGAGTAGGAGTTCTTTGTTTCTCTTTGTTGTCTATTGTATTGCAGGTATCAAGTTGTGCTAAGGAGTTTGGGGATCAAGCTCATATTGGAAGCAATGAGGAAAAACTTCAAAACTAGGTGCATCACACCTTTTCTCCCTCTCTCTCTCTCTCTCTCTCTGATTAGTTAAACTAAATTCAAAGGGATGTTAGTGTCCACTTGTGTTTTTTTGTCTTGGTTTAGGAGCCAGTAATCCAAGAGAAAGTTCACATGTCCGTAGGATAATATTTCCATAACAGAAATTGGTGAATCCACTGGGGAAGGACATTGAATTCTCTTTCCTTGGATCATTTGATATTTTGCCCACATTTAGATCATATTTTTTGTTTGTTTCTAATATACTTCCCTTTTTTCTCTTCTTCATTGAAGATTTCACAGAGTCTTTGGAAACATTTTCTATGTTTTTAGCCTTATTATGAGTTTTTGGGAAGGGAAGTGCTCCTCTAATGTGTATACTAGAGCATCGATCTAGGATCAAATCTCCCCTATATTGTATATCAGAGCATTGTATCACTCTGTCCCTTTGGGAATAAGATCATTGATCTCCTTTTCTAGGTTTTTTTGCCCTTTTCTGCTCACTTTTTCTCAGTCTAATCCCGAGATTCTTTTTTCTCAGAGAACTTTGAATACTCTTGAATTTGTTTTTCTAAGAGTTGGGAATTTATCACTCATTTATGTTTATTCTTTGAGTTTGCAAACTTTCTCTTAGTTGTGGTCCCCTTGGGTTAATAGGATCCCTTGGTTCTTTTTTCATTTTGAGTTTATTTGATCTTTGTCTCGTAAAGATTTCTGATTGCTTGACTGTTTAGGACTGTTCATCAACTAACGTTTGCAAAGATTTCTTGGTATTGATAATTATTGTATTCATTTGAAATATCTTTCTTTTCTGGATGACTAGGACTCTTATGACATTCTATCTTGATTTATGTTTCTTGTTTCGCTTCACTTGAGAATTTTCGGGAGTGTTTATCTTCTTTATCTTTTACATATTTCAGATCTTGATTGAACGAGTTATCATACTTGTTTCTTTTAGTTCTTGTTATCCTTTGAGTGCATTCTTTTTTTGAAATATTTTTTCTTCGTGTTTTTTGTATCTGCATCTGACTCTTTCATTTTGATTGAAAGTAATGAAGCATTAAAGGATTTGCATTTGTATTTCATTATTTTTCATTCTTTTGGACTTGAGTCTAAAACATCATAAGTTTCACTTTCTCACCCTTGAATAAACAACAACCCTAAAATGAAGCGTTTATAAAATTGATCAGACACTTTTATATTATCTGGTAGTGAACCTACAATAGCTTAAAGTGTAGGGATTTGGAATAGGTTGTGAGGCTAACTTTCCAAATCCATCAGAAAATCATAGAATCTTGTGCTAGGGAGTGGTAACTCCAACCTTTGTATAAGCATAGATGGGATCCCCCTCTCACACAAGGGTTAAAAAGGAGGTCATGTGTGGGAGAGAAGCGTAGATTTCCCCTTCGAAGCTTAACCCACATAACAAAAAGATTGTATATTGTGGGTTATTCCTACGAAATGATTGGTTTCATTTGGTCTCGGAGATTTGTGAACCATGAATCCATTCAAGGTTCTCAGTAGTATTTTAGTCCACTTGTCTTTAGTTCTCTTGAAGAATTTTAGACTTGTTATCCTACCCATATGTTCCTTCTTGACTGTCGAATGTACCTGCCAAAAGTTGACTGCAATTTGTTAACCTTAGTGGCCTATATCTGTAGGGTTGATACACAAGGTGACAATGAAGGGGATTCTTCGTCGTACTTGGTTCAGACTGTTGTTCCTGAGTCTGTACTAAGGCTTAAAGTACAGTGTCAAGGCATCCAAAAAAATGATAAAAGATGTATACGATAATAAAGTCTTATTTGGTATGGGAAACTAAGGGAGATTTCTACGTTCTCTACGTCTAGCATCCAACTGTTCCTGGATTGCGATATCTCATTCAATGGTCGCCCATGAACGTTCTAATTCTTCCCGGGTATTAGCAGTTCTAAGGGTCGTGCTGAAAAGACTTAATGCAATATTAGTTTGATCTAATATCCCGATTTGAATATTGGGTTGAGTACAGAGGACTACAGGAGAGAGGAGGTTCCGAAGGGTATTTATTCTTTATCAGTGGGTTTTTTATCTTATTAACTGAAGCGGTTTCCTCAGATGAGCCTCTCGCTCTTAAAATTCTTTCAGGATTATTTGCAGGCGCAATTGGCTTGCCATCCGGGTTATGTCTGGTATATCTTCTACCAGACGCCAGTTTGTGTTTCAGTGGAGTCGCCAAGTGAAATATTTAGATCAAGCCTTTAATAAGGTGTGCACTCTATGTTCACCATCAAAGAATAGCACTATCAACGAAATTGTTTGTCGTTTTCCCAGGGAAAAGATTTCGTAACTTCGTTCCCCGGCAACGGCGCCAGAAAGATGTTGTTCCTGAGTCTATACTAAGGCTTAAAGTACAGTGTCAAGGCATCCAAAAAAAAGATAAAAGATTTATACGATAATAAAGTCTTATTTGGTATGGGAAACTAAGGGAGATTTCTACATTCTCTACATCTAGCTTCCAACTGTTCTTGGATTGCGATATCTCGTTCAATGGTCGCCCATGAACGTTCTAATTCTTCCCGGGTATTAGCAGTTCTAAGGGTCGTGCTGAAAAGACTTAACGCAATATTAGTTTGATCTAATATCCCGATTTGAATATTGGGTTGAGTTAC
>ML806290.1:579800-591617 GCA_009831015.1 Picea engelmannii
TTTGGAGTTCATCCATATTTACTTCTTATCAACCATGAAAAAAAAATAATGAGTCATATTTACATCAAACACTATTGGGTCCATTACCCAAACCTTTGTGCTACGGGTCTTTCTTCAAGGGTTGACATCAATGACAACCAACCCTAATCAACATTTATCACCTATTGATGAGGAGAAAACTCCATGGATCAGTGAGTGTTTCCCATTGGTTATGGAAGCAAGTGAAGATCAAGGAATAAAAGGAAAAGTGTGGACTTCACGCAACATGTAGTGACTGTTATTTGGTCAAAGTGAGAGAAAGAGAAGAAAATATGGAGCGAAGTCCGAGAAAGAAAGCCATTGGATGAAGAGATCAAGGATGAAAAATAAGCAAGGAAGGAAGATCATGGAAAACTCAGTAAGTGGAAAAATCCACCATTGGATGCTTTGGATCACTGCATGAGAAGAAAGGAAAGACATACTTGTGAAGCCCGAAAAACACGGGTCAAGTTGACCTAGGGTTTTAGACACTTAGGGTTTTGGTATCTAGGGTTTTGGACACCTAGGTTTCGTCCTAAGGCTATCGGTAAGTAATTGTAATGTATAAATAAAGGTCATGAGGACCTATTTTGGGTTGGTACGATATTGTTGTTGATTTAGTGGTATATTTATGTGAGAGATTACTAGTGTGAGAGAGAGAAGCGTTGAGTGTGAGAGCCTTCTGGTATTGTAAGATATTCAACTGGGTGCGAAGATCAACCCTATAGCTGGGTGCATAGGGAGGGGAGAGAAAGAGAGGAGAAGAGAAGAGATCTTCTTGCTAAGATCGCAGACAAGAACTATATGCTTTGTCTTAATATATTATAAAACAAATTTTTGTGAATGTATCCCTAGAGAGAGGGTGAACCACGTACATCTTGTGTTGTGTGTGATTTATATTTTATCTGTGTCATTGATATATTATGATTGTATTACTATTTTAGATCTGATAAGTAGATGTGTAGAATATATCTAATCTGATAAGTGATATATGAATGTTGTGTTGTTCCTGTGTTAGATCCGCTTGATATTCCCCTTGGTTGTATACATCCCTGTCCTGCAACCCCCTCATAACTGCTTCGGGTGAGACTGCATCTGCTTCACAGGTGTTTCTGAAAGGGCCAGTATTTAGGGCTTGTTGGTGTGCTCTTGGAGCTGAACCCTGGGTCTTCTCTTGTGCCAACAAATGGTTCTGTTTCTGGGACATGAATCATCTTGAGGGAATGTCAAGGTGGTTTCCATCGAAGACATAGACTCAAAAGTGGATAGAGGATCAAGAAAAGGACTTTGCTGAAGCCCAGAATAAGAACCCTAATCTTAGTATAGAGGATTGGTTGGAGAAATATATCTTCACTTATATACATGAAATATTTTTTTGGGGAATCCATCAGTAGCTATATGAGTGGCTAGCTAGATTAGCAGACACCCAGTTTGAGATTATATCTAGACCTCCTGTGGTTTGGACATTGGAGTTGATCAAGAAGGTCAAGAGAGTTGATAACGCCATATCATGAGCAGTAGATCACTGGTTTGATAGCACCATTGGAGGGTACATCACAGAGTTTTCTATTGACAGAGTAGAGTCATACAGTCAAGATGAGAGATATTTATTCAAGGGACCCAGAGGAAATTTTTTACAATTCCTGAAGTTGAGACTCAAGATGTTATTGCATGAGAAGAACCTCTTGAAGATACAGTAGATTGATCGGACCTAGAAAGGCTAATGTTCAAGAATTTAGACAGCGATAATGACACAGAATATGGACATATACACAGTGGGAGAGTGTTCAGAGAAGTTCACCTTGCAAACCTGTTTAAGTAGAGCTACGAAGATGAGGGTTTCTATAGTGGAGAAGAGGTAGATCTGACAGACAAGGAGAATTAAGAACCTGCTGGGACAGAGGAAGGGAAAGCTGAAGAGCTTCGCCGGGAAGAATATGAAACTTCAGGAATTGCGCAGACCATTGAAGTAAGTATTGTTATCCCTCCTATCGATTTAGTAGTATTAAGCCATCAGGGTAATCCCAACCACCAGAGTACCCAGAGCACTGTCAATACTAGTCCACCACATATTCAGTCAGGAACCCTAGGATGATCTATGGAAGATGAGATCAGGCTTCCTATTTTTAGGGGATATGGATATGAATATCCTGATCAAAGCTGGTTCCTATGTGAAGCCATATGGAACATTAAAAATGTCACCAATGAAGCTGTCAAAATAACACAGTTCAGTACCACTCTAAGGGACCGTGCACTAAGCTAGTACATAAAGCTTGTTCAGGGACTTACACAGCCTAAGCCACTGAATCAAATTAAGAATGTGTTGATTGTAGAGTTCAAGAAACCCAAATCAGAGTCAAAATGTATTATAGAGCTAAAAGAGATCAAGCAAAAGGTGGCCAAACCTGTTTGGGAATTCAATCAGAAATTCAAACCTTAACAAGATGATTGAATTTTCAAATCCAAGATGAACAGAACAAAAAATGGTTCATTGATGCGATCTTGTGACACATCAGAGTCCCTCTGATGCAACAGAAGATTTATTCGCAGTATGCGGCGCTGGAGATTTCCATGAATCTTGAATCAACCCCTATGGGAGAATCCAGCTCAGGTATGAGTCAGATCTTGAGTCAGCTAACCAGTTTGTCTCTGCAGGTCGAAACATGAAGAAAGATAAGGGAAAAGATAAAAGAGAAGAAATTTGGTGTGTTATATGCAGATCAGAAGGCCATGACAAGGAACACTATCCCCTATTCAATGAATACTTGGCTTCTGGAGCTTTGATCCCTTTGAAGAAAGTCACCTTACCTTGGTGCGAGGTATGTAGAAACATACATCGCCATAGTGAGTGCTACTACATGCAAAAGTATGTTTAGACACCCACAAATTTTTATTTCACATTTTGCAAGTCTGTGGGACATGATGATAGATATTGTAGGGCTTACAATCTCATGCATGAAAGGTCAAGAGACATATACAAGATTCAAGGAAAATTACAACGAGAAGGAAAGACTACAGAATATAACTCTCTTGGGAGAGGAAACTGTAATCCTCACGATGGATTCAGAGGAAGAGGACGAGGAGGAGAAATAGGTCGAGGCCGAGGACAGATAATCTGTTATAACTGCACACAACCAAGACACCTTGCAAGGGATTGTCAGAACCCTTGTACTACTTGCAGCTACTGCAGCTCGTTTGAACATGTTATAGAAGATTGTCTTGTGTTTCTAGATAAGCTTTAGGATAGACGAGGACCTCAATAGAATCCACAAGTGCAACTGATATATGTTGAGCCTCGTGGAGAAGACCCTAGAGTGGCTGTTATAACCAGAGGAGGCATTGTTACAGGAGAAGATAGATTGACCCAAGGGAAAATTACCGAAGACTCAAGAATCAGGAAAGCTACAGAAGAGACACAAATGTTTGATTCAAAGAAAGAAAGACAAATGTTTGAGGAAACAAGAAATGAATTTAGAGGAGACCAAGGTTCCTCATCAAAGACAAGACCAGAAGTGAGAGAATATGGAATTCCTCTCGCATTTGATCAGTCTGCTTCGCCAAAAGAAGGAAAAGAGGTAACAAAGCTCATGGAATTTTTGTATACTTGTATTAAGTTGGTTCAAGGTGAAAGTGCTATACAAGAGTTACAAAATTTAATCAGACAATATGATCTAGGAAGGATAGACCCCTTACTGAATAGGGAAGTACACAAAAATGGTAAGAAGAGAAGGAAAAATAAGGAATTACATTTGAATGCTCAAATAGGAGAGTATGAGATAGATTATGTAGTCCTCGACTTAGGGTCAAAGGTCAATGTCATGACGAAGAAAATCTAGGCACTGATGGGAAAACCGAAGTTGATATATTCCCCTATCAGGCTTAGGATGGCTAACCAACAAGCTGTAATTTGTTTTGGAAGATTAGAACATGTCCTTGTGGACATTGATGGAGTAAGAACATTTGCATATTTTGAGGTAATTGAAATTGTTGATGACAACTGTCCTTACCCATCGCTGTTAGGAATTGATTGGGATTTCAATAATTCCATGGTGGTTGATTTAAAGAAAAGATGTATGAATTTTGAAAGAGATGGCCTTAGGTTCATCACACCTTTATATCTAGATGAAGGTCAATGGTACACATAACCTATCAGAGAAGAATACCACACATATGCACTGGAAAACATATACAAGCTAATAGCCAGACAACATGATTACATTAATCCCACAGTCGATGGAAACTTAAGCTAGCGAAGTGATAGTGCATGTTCATCAGACTCAAAAGAAGAACTGGAGAAATGAATAAAATGTATGAAGTATCTACAAGAAGATGTGCTAGATTAACCAGAGAAGTTCGCTAGATTGGCACAACAGTCAGTAACTTACCCACCTTTGATGGTCTGAGCTCTTTAGAAAACTTCTTGTTGGACTTTGAAGAAAGTGTACCAATAAAACAGATATTATTGGCGATGGATGAGTCCTTGAAACCCACACCAGCAAGATGGTGGGGGGCACACAAAAGTAACATTACAGATTGGATACAGTGTCATACCTTGATGACAACATGCTTCTCAGCACAAGTAGAAGGCTGCGAAGTTCGCTACACAGGTCAAAGTTTCCCAAAGGACCATGTGATAAGCTGTGAGGAATCCTGGAGAAACATTCCTCAAGAGTAATGGGTACACAAATTTATAAACACACTGGACACGACACCTATCAACTGGTACCTTCAAGCAGAGTTGTGCCTCATCACTACAAATTGGCAAGGTATGACTCATAATTTTGTAACCACCTTCCTATTTGAATGTCAATATCCTTCAGTAGATCAAGCATTACATATTGTGAGACATAAAGTATTCGAGGAGGTATCTCGCCTTCCCTTAGAACAGGAAGAGGATGAATGGACAACGCCTCTCCAGAAATTGCAAGGCTGTTACAACATCAATGTCAATGAAGACGATGATCCTAGGAAGGTGAAAATCGTAGAAACAAAAGGCCGGAGAGATGTGTAAGGACTAGGAGTGGAGCTACCATTTAATGGAGAGCTAATTAAGATTAAGAAAAATCAATATTGGAATAGAGCAGACACCAAAGTTTGCAAATGTTGGATATTATTGGGATGTTGCTACCATTGACAAAATTACAGAGTTAATGCATGAATGTCAAGACTTGTTTCCAACCAAGTTCACTGATATGAAGGGCATTAAAGGACCTATGGGAGAGATGAGGATCCCTTTAAATCCAGATGCTAGACCGGTTAAACAGAGACCTTACAGACTAAACCCTAAATATAAGGAGAAAGTGAAAATTGAGCTCGACAGAATGTTGGAAGCAAGAATCATAGAACCTGTCGAAGAGTCATAATGGATTATCCCTATGGTGGTATAAGACAAGAAGACATGAGAGATCAGAATATGTGTAGATCTCAGGAAGCTGAATGATGCTTGTTTGCATGACCCCTTCCCTGCACCATTCACTGACAATGTGTTAGATAAACTGGTCATCTTTTATAGATGGATTTTCAGGATACCATAAGATCTAGATTGCCAAGGAAGATAGCCACAAGACCACATTTGAAACATAATGGGGATCCTATCAAAATATAGTGATTCCATTCAGATTGAAGAATGCCCCGGCCATATTTTCCAAGGTGTCGGTCAAAGCATTCAAGGAATTTCTGCATCAATTTCAAGAAGCATATTTTGATGATTGGATTGTTTTTAGTTTATTGAAAAATCATATTAAATGTATAAGGCTAATGTTGGATAAATGTAGGCAGTGTCAAATTGCTTTGAATATGAAGAAATGCATTTTATTTTCACCATTTGGAGTTCTGTTATGTCATGTTGTATGTAAGCAAGGATTGCTGGTAGATCCATCCAAGATCACTATTATAGTTGATATACCCCCTCCTACTTCAGTTAAGCAGTTACACACTGCGTTGGGAGACACGGGATATTACAAGAAGTTCATCAAAGGATATGCTCAGATCACAACACCTAAGGAAAAATTTTAGAAGAAAGATTGTCAGTTTAGTTGGATAGAAGAATGCCAACAAAGCTTCGACACATTGAAATAGAAAATGGTTACTGCATCCATTCTGGTTTTTCTAGATTGGACCAAGGAATTTCATGTGCATGTCGATGCATATTCCATTGCTTTAGGAGTTGTCATATCACAACCTGGAGGAGGAGATATTGACCACTTGTTATCCTTTGCTAGTGGGAAGTTATCAACTGCTAAGATTAATTACACCACCACTGAGCAAGAAGGGTTAGCCATGTTGTATTCATTGCAGAAATTTCGCCACTACTTGTTGGGAGGACACTTTAAAATGTTTATTGATCACTCCACACTGAAATACCTAGTCAACAAGCCAGTGTTGGGGGGAAGAATATGCAGATGGCTACTGCTATTTCAAGAATATGATTTTGAGATCATAGTAAAGCTAGGGAGAATGAACAAAGGTCCTGATCACTTGTCAAGGTTGGAACATGGTGAAGCGATGACCAGTTTGGAGGATGCACTACTAGATGCACAACTATTGGCCATTAGAAATATCGAGGACCACTTCACAGAGATAGTCCAGTTCCTATCAATAGGAATGGCACCTAGTGAGTACACAATTCCTCAGAAGAAACAACTAGTAGTGCGTGTTGCATACTTCTCACTTATAGTCAGACATCTATACAAGATGGGACTTGATGAGATATTAAGAAGATGTGTTGTGGAGGCAGAACACCCACTGATCCTTGCAGAGGCTCATGAAGGCATCGCAGGAGGACATTATGCAGGAAAAGAGACTGCACAGAAGGTTCTCAGAGCTGGCCTTTCGTGGCCTACCTTACATAGAGATGCTAAAGACTATTCCAAAGCCTACAATGTGTGCCAAAGAGTTGGGAAACCATCCAGAAGAGATGAAATTCCATTGGCACCACAACTGACCCTACAAGCATTTGAGAAATGGGCCATTGACTTCGTTGGACCTATAAATCAACCAGGAAAGTGTACATGAGAAAGGTACATAATTACAACAACAAAATACTTGAACATATGGGCCGAGGAAAGAGAAGTTAAGTACTATAGTGCAACTACAGTTGTGCGCTTCATATTTGATGAAATCATAACCAATTTTGGATGCCCAAAGATCCTTATGAGTGATCAAGGAACACATTTAATCAATAAGACAGTTGAAGCCTTGAATGAAGAATTTGCAGTCCACCATCAGAAGAGCACACCATACCATCCACAAGAAAATGGGACAGTTCAAGCATTCAATAAGATCTTGGAGACAACACTAACCAAGATTTGCAGTGTGAACAGGGATGATTGGGATTTAAGAGTACCAACAATATTATGGGCCTATAGGACTACTTGCAAGAAACTAACAATTCAGACCCCCTTCAAGTTGGTATATGGTCTTGAAGCTGTTGTTCCAATGGAATATTTGGTACCAAGCCTAATAGTTGTTTCCCTTATAGATATGGATGAACCTGGTGCTCTTCAAAAGAGTCTTTCATAATTGGTTGAATTGGAGGAAGATAAATTTATTGCAGGATTCCATCAACAGGTACAGAAGGAAAGAGAGAAGGCCTACCATGACAGGCACATTAGGAAGAAGGCATTTAGACAAGGTGATCTAGTCCTGATATATGAAAATAAGTTCATCAAACATCCTGGGAAGTTCAGAACGCATTGTCTAGGGCCATACAAGATCTCTTATGTTACCGAGGGAGGAGCTGCGTAATTGAATATGTTGAATGGAGAATGGAAGGAAGGATTAGTGAATGGGAGCTGAATAAAGTTGTACTATGACAACCATCTACCTCACATCTCTCAGTAGAAGCATGAAGAAAAGGGTCTAGGTACCTGGTTCAGTTGAAACTGGGTACCAGAAAAAGAAAAGATAGGCTACACAAGGAGGAAAATAAGGCATGGAGAAGAAAGCAAAGGCTGCACTGCACAGTCTGGAGTCGAAGGAAAACAGGTAGCTCAAATTTGAAGTTCCTCAAGACGAGTCATAGGTGAGTGTTGGGGGTCTGTTGGCCCTTGGTTATGGAAGTAAGAAAATATCAAGGAAGAAAAGGCAAAATTCGAACTTCGCGCAAGATGCAATGAATTTTATTTGGTCGAAGTGAGAAAAAGAGAAAAAAAGATGGAGCAAAGTCCAAGAAAGCAAGCTGTTGGATGAGGAGATCAAAGATGATAGATAAGCAAGGATGGAAGATTGTGGATAACTCAGCAAGTGGAAAAATCCACCATTGGATGCGTTGGAGCATTGCGCGAGAAGAAAGGAAAGATAGGCTAGCAAAGCCCAGAAAATGCGGGTCAAGTTGACCTAGGGTTTTGGTATCTAGGGTTTTGGACACCTAGGTTTTGTACTAAGGCTGTCGGTAAGTAATTGTAATGTATAAATAAAGGTCATGAGGACCTAGTTTTGATTGGTATGATATTGTTGTTGATTTAGTGGTATTCTTATGTGAGAGATTACTAGTGTGAGAGAGAGAAGCGTTGAGTGTGAGAGGCTAATGGTATTGTAATATCTTCAGCTGGGTGTGAAGATCAACCCTGCAGCTGGGTGCATAGAGAGGGGAGAGAAAGAGAGGAGAAGAGAAAAGATCTACTAGCTAAGAGCGCATATAAGAACTACATGCTTCGTCTTAATATATTATAAAGCAAAGTTATGTGGATGTAGCCCTAGAGAGAGGGTGAACCACATACATCTTGTGTTGTGTGTGATTGGTATTTTATCTCTGTCATTGATATACTGTGATTGTGTTATTGTTTTAGATCTGATAAGTAGATGGGCAGAATAGATCTAAGATGATAAGTGATATATGAATGATGTTCTTGTGTTAGATCCACTTGATATTCCCCTTGGTTGTAGACATCCCTGTCCTGCAACCCCCTCATAAATTCTTCGGGTGAGACTACATCTACTTCGTAGGTGTTGCCGAAAGGGCCAATGGTTAGGGCTTGTTGGTGTGCTCTTGGAGCTGAACCCTGGGTCTACCCTTGTGCCAACAGTGAGGAAATGTCTATCATTTCTATATCTTCACTTGCAACAAACATCAAAAAACATATGAGTATCTACAAAGTATATGAGGACTGTCATTTTATTGATGAATCAACCTTCATAGAGGAGCAAGATGGTTTTCTTAACCAACTAGAAATGTCTTTTCATACATTTCATGATCCTGTGGATTTTTACATAGAGTTATGTTTTTAAAGGCTTTTAATGATCCATTTGTTGGTATGATTTCATATCATAGTTGTAAGTATCCATTGCTTACTAACCTCTTGTTGCAAGCTTCATATCACTTGGAAATTATTTTGAACCATTGCATGGAAAGAGTTATTTTCATCAGTTCGATACTCCCATGGCTGAATTGGAAGTATGACTTCAATTAAGAAAAGAAGCTCATCTAGATAGATTAGTGTAGGTTGATGTACATAAATAATCTCACTCCATGAGCATGTGATTTTCAGTTTGAATTTTTCTACAGTGTGAGTTCATTTTGCAACTTATGATAGTGTTTTTATTTTTCAATAAGGGGCATAGATGTTTTCAGGAATACAATATGTAGAGATGAAATGGATAAGGCACTAAACTGCATGTTCTTGGCAGCTCACAGGGAGCATGCCATCCCCTATGGATCCATATGTTATCACATAGAATTGTAGGGTTAAAGAATCATGACATAGAAGATCTTATTGTTTCCAAAGCTTGTATTTTAAACAAATTCTCAGGGATTATGTCATACCATCAAATAAAAACCTCCTCAAAGTGTGCAAGCTATATTTGAGTTGGCACTGCGAACTAGTTAAGGAAGAGGGTTGGAGGTTAGGCAACTTTCAAGCATATGAGTGCACATCTAAAATTACCAGCATCAACTTCATAGCCATCAGGTACTCCATGAGATTTTTTGTCTTGTTTGGAGGTCAAGAAGGGTTTGACTACTTGATTTTCCTTTGGTGCTACAAACTAGATTAGGCACTGTGAATTTATACAGACGCTATGAAATTTGCTATGGAATGTGTTGTGAAAACTCTGTTCTAAGACTGTTGAATTGGTATTTTTGACCAGCTGACTTCCAGGAGGATTTTTGGGTGAAACAAGATGAATTTTCAAAATCCAAAGGAGGTTATTGTCAATAACGGAACCAAGAACATTAACCTATTTCATTTTTTACAAAGGTGTCACGGATTGGGAGATTCAAAGGAATATTTGAGCCCTATTTTTTCAGTCTTCATGATTTCTTGTTTGAGACATGTTATTGCGACACTTATTCTGGTCATCTGGAGATGAATTTCAAGAAACTGAGAGAGGTTTTTCTTTAGAATGAGCTTATATACAAAAACCATTATCATATTTTACACAAATTTTACAGTTTTATAATTACAAGTGTAATTCTGAATCCTATTTTTTAGAATTCTTCCTCCTGAAAAGCAGGAAATCAGTTAAAACGTATCATTCTTTGTTTGTAACTGTTTCTATTTTGGAAAAGGTTTGGGAGTTTGAATTGGTGAGATAAAAAGGACATATTTCTATAAATTAATTGTACAATAGGAAATGAGGGTTGGATTCATGATCCAAGAGAGGAGAGAGCTGGAGAAGCAATTATAGTTTCTCATTTGTAAGCCCAAGGGCCTAGTTGTAATGACATTTTCTGCCATTAAAGATTCATGAGAACTGTTATAAGATTGTCTTCTTTGTTTTCACACTTATTTTTTATCTTCTTGCTTGAATATATTGTAGGTTTTGAGGATCATATCTTCCATTTATTGATGTATAATGTATTCATGAACAACAGAGGATCTATTATAGCTTTCCCATTAAATCAGTGTTCATTGTTTAAGAAAATATTTATCTACTGCAGAAAGGATCTCTGTATAATGGATGTTCTTCCTTTTTTCATATTCACCATTCTTCTACTCATCATTATATATATCTTTGTCTAATATACAGTTTCATTGCCTTTGATCTATAGGATGTTATGACTCCATGCCCAATGGAATGTCTCTGCATACATTTTGTTTCCCTCTCCCTTTCTTTCCTAGTATTGCTAATCCACCTACTCAAACCATTTAATTAATTTTTATTCTAATGGGTATTGGTCTTGCACTTACAACAATATAAGTGTGAATCCCAATTCTAACACTTGGTACTCATAAAGTCAATGTTGCCAAGTCAGTTTCCGTGCCTCATCATGTTCAAGGGAAGTTTCACTTCAAACCATCCATCTGCAGTATTGCCGGTTTTCGTTTCCCATGCTTGTCCATACTCATTCGATTCACCATCTTACATCACTTTCTTGTGTCATTTCATGTCGATTATGGGGGATACATCAAGGCCCTCATTTGATGAGTATTTTCCCACCAACTTCAACACATCATCCAGGAATTAGACTTAGAAAATAGTTAGTACCTTGGGACCTACATGCCTCAATGACAGGCCTCCTCACTTATGACAGTAGGTTTACATCAATGAACCCTGATCACGTGATTCCACAAATGTTTGACCTTAGCTCATTTATTCACATTCGTTGGAATGTACTAGGGTACCTCGGGAGTCATTGACATCATTGGTGATTTTTCTCTCACTTGTTAACGATTTACATCAATGATCGGTAATCATGTGGTTTTTACCATGTTCGACATCAAATCATCTATTCACATGGATAGATTCATACCACATCAGGATTGGGATGAAGACCCTGGGTTGACCGTTCACTCTATTATCTTCTTTCCCCAAGATGCGAAGGAGATTATTTGAAAATGTTGATATATATATATATAT
>ML806290.1:592326-609068 GCA_009831015.1 Picea engelmannii
CACATAAATCCACATTGTATTGGTCTATGGTTGTGTTTTATAATCTCATATCTCCATTGTGTATTTTTCGTGGCTCCGATCAGTTCTTGTCATGAATGTATGGATCCACATTGTATCTCTGGTGGCCATATCCTTAGTCAGTAAATTTTTATGGATCTGTATTTTATTGGTTGGCGACCATTCTTTGAGTCATCTCATATTTCGAGCATAGGTATTCGTGCCTCAGAAATGGAACATATATTAATATTGTTTGATGATTGTCTGCAGCTTCTTCCAGGTTCTCCAACTCCACACCCTTGCATTGAATACTTGTAAAGTGTTTCGACCATCAGTTTCTCTTATGATCTCACACTTTAGGGTGAAATCTGTTACACATCAAAATTATACACTTAATTGTCTCACCATAAGTGTCACAAGTGTCGTATACACCTTTGTAAGTGTTGAAAGTGTTGTCAAGTGCCGTATAAACCTTACTAATTGTTGCATGCACTTTTATATATTTTTTAACCCCATGAAACCATCAAAAAACATTTTCCATGATCCCTAAGTCATATTGGAGGAAGAAACCCATCATTTCAAGGCTAAAACACACTTTTTACTTGAACAATCAACCATTTTTTGGGAAATTTTTAAGGGTAGCTCCCCCCTTACCATGTTGGGGGAGTGTTACCACATAGATAAATTTTCCCTTTGCCTTATTTAGGGATCACTGATCTAGGATCAATGCTATGTCTCTAACTATAGGGGTGCATTGATTTTGGCTAGAGGAAAATTTGGAGAATCCTACCCCTTTATGAAGGCCAACTCTTGGAGATGAGGTTTGTTTGGATCAAATGATATCCTATGGAAATATCATAGGATTAGATACTAACCTAAAGGATTCATATCCTCAACTAATCCCCAAATATACTCATGGTGGTTGAGCCTCCCAAGCCTATAAAAGGCGGCCATTCCAAGGTGAAAAAAAGGACAGACATATATATCAAATTTATGATCTTGGGATTCATGCAAGGGTATGGATGAGGAGAGATTGGAGGAGCATTGCATCATCATCCATGTTTTCAAGTATTCTCTTTGGTTTCTCATTTTAATATACTTGGACTATTTCCTTCAATCTTGTGTATTCTTGCATGTGCTTGTCTACTGTTCCTTCAATCTTTGTATATGAATTTGTTTGATCTAATATTGTAGAGTAGGATTTATTTGTTTCTATTTGTTTTCTATTGTATTGTAGGTATCAAGTTGTACTATGGAGTTTGGATATCAATCTCATATTGGAATCAGCGAGGACAAACTTTGAAACTAGGTGCATCACACATGTTCTCCCTCTCTCTCTTTCTGATTAGTTAAACTAAGTTCAAAGGGATGTTAGTGTCCACTTGTGTTTTTATGTCTTGGTTTATGGGTCAGTAATCCAAGGGAATGTTCACTTGTCCACAGGGGAATATTTCCATAACAACTACTCAATCTGTGATAATCGTTGAGACTGTTATAGATTTCCTTCTCACTAAACAATTCTAAATCTAACTCCTGAATTAATCCTTCACCACTAAACCACTCATTGCAGAAAATAAACCACTAAGATGAAATGAAATAAAATATCTATATCACTTTTGAAAGAAGTTAAATCCTCTTAAAATATCTACTCTATGATTGCATAAATAAAATTCTCACTTCAAATAAATTGTAACTTCATTAAATTATAAGTCCACAATCACACCTCCGTCTAGATCTGGCTCAACAATAAATAGTAGAGAACTTAATCTATGATATCATTCCATGAGATGGTTGAGATGTAAAAGAAATACTAATCATCAAGTGACAAGTACTAACTGAACCATTCAAGAAATATTACACTTTCAAGATAACAAATTGTTACAACAACAATTGTAATCTATTCAACAACATCAATCCAAAAATAATTACTGCTTCAACAACATTAATCATACAAACTGCAGAAAAAGGTTAAGTTGTTGATTTATCATGTGACATGCACATGAAGAGAAAAATAACAATCGATTGAGGTGAGCTCCGTGTGGAGGTGGGCCCTTGCCTCCAAATTATAGAGTTTCCTATAAAAAAACTAAAAAAAATTGATCACTAACATAAATTCAATTGAACATTTCCACTTCTTATTAAGAGATTAAATTTCCAGATACAATGTTAATTCTCCAGTGCTCAATGGGAAAACAAGGATTGAATCCCTCGCGTAAACACTCTGTACATATTTTAAACCATGCCAAGTTCTCATAATATAATGAAACTACTAGTAGTTTGAACAATCTTGAGAATATTTCGATTCTCAAGTTGTTCATAACTTCTTAAAAAAAAGATTGTTAATATTACAATAACAAAAATTAGAAACTTAGAAATCGACGCTTCAATTTTTATCCAATGATGTGGAAATTTGCACGATTCCCTAGATAAGCTTTGCTAATTTTAATCTCCAAAAGATCACCCTCTACTAGTTGTATATGTTATATCCACAGGGAGAGTCAATTAGTGGAGCCATAGTCTTCTTCATGCATGTTTCAACCAGATGTTTCAACAAAGTGTGTCAACCAGGGGTTTCAACACCAACATATTTGCATTCATTCTTATTAATTCATCAGTAATTACCCAAATTAGGAAACATCATCCTAGTTTATAAGTAAACTATGAATTAACATAACACAATGAATAATGAATTATAAATTGTACTTGCTTTAGGGACCAGGATTGATGTTCTCATAGGAAATGTAAACAATAGGATCGAGGGATGAATTAATAAAAGAGAATGAGATTAAAATTCCAAAATGGCATGGAAATGATAAGGAAAAAGGGGCAATTTTAGCACCCAACATCTCCCCCCAACTTCATTGTTGGCCCTTGACCAGGTTTTGTGGAAACACTGGTCATGGTTGACCAATTTTGGGACTTCGAAAGGCTGGTTAAAGACTGAGCACCAGGTGAAGCGGAGATCGCGGGATCTCGCCCCCTTTTGCAGGCTTATTTTGGGTTTAGGGTTTATGTAACAGGTATGGGATGTCGGCCCATGGTTTTACCCATGTTTAGGCCTATTTTGTAATGTATAAATAAGTAGCTAGGCGATGTAAGAAATGCCAATGGCTTAGTGCTAATGTTAACTAAGTGCGAATAGTTGTGAACGCTCAGTGCATACTATGTAAGGCTTGCAGAGCTAAGTGCAAGTGATTGTAAGAGGTCATGTAAAGGCTTTGTGTTGTGATCTAGCTAGGGGAAGGAGGATCTGGCGAGGTGCTCGTAGATCTCCTGTCCTATGTGGAGTTGGTTTTGAGGCTCTATGCATATAAGGATATTGAAGAAAGATAATAAAGAAGATGAAGAGTTGGTGGACATAGCCCCACACTAGGGGTGAACCATGTATATCCTGTGTTATGGTTTCTTTTTGTGATTGATGTGATTTATGCTTAGTGCTATCATATTTATGTATGTTAGATTCATCTGATATAATATATTATTTCTTAGTAATGTGAACGAATGCTAGATCTGTTGTATTTATAAGTTCTAAGTACTTGGGTGTGTTAGTTCTTGTTGAATACTGTGTTTCTCTGTAATTAGGGTTTTACCTGCGATGTGAATAGGGGTTAAATGATAATGAATATTAATTTCTAAGTGCTCTGTTAAGTATTGTAATCAAAGATATATATCCCAGCTAGGTTTTAGACAATTGAGTCCTGCAACCCCCCTGCCTCTACCTCGGGTGAGACTTCATTTTCTTCGAAAGTGTTTCTGAAAGGGACGATAGTTAGGGTTTTGTTGGTGTGTTGTTGTAGCATTGAACCCCAGGTCTACACCTGTGCCAACAAATGGTTCCATTGTCGAGACTTGAAACTATGATTGCTAGGAACTGAGCAAAAGAGAAAGCTCTGTGCGTAGATCTGTTGTTGTAGTGCGCAATACTCTACTTGACTTGTGAAGCTCCATGCTAAGAATAGAAGTTCGATCTGAATAAAAGAGGTAAGATATTAAAGCTTTGTGCTCTAATAAAGGTAAGATAAGTGGAAATTTTTGTTTCAAAAGAATGGATCTAGGTATGTTTGATAGATTTGGTCCTAGTATGAAAACTAGGGCACAACTCAAAGAAAGAAGATATGATATTAATATATCTAATAAAAATAGTGAAAGATATGTTATCCCTATGCATAGAAATAATTTTTGGACTAACAAGTGGATGCAGGATCCTAGAAAGAATTTTTTGCAGGTCCATAACTGTGATCCCAGTGCACAGTACAAGAAAGTTTGGGGATCATTTAAGAGAAAAAGAGGATTGACTATTTGTTATAGTTGCATAAGACCGAGACATCTTGCTAAGGAATTCCCTGGTAGAAGTACTATTTTCCTTTTTTGTAAAGACATAGGCCATGTAGTTTTGGATTTCCCTAGAATGATTGCTAAAGTTGAAAAGATGAATATGAGACAACAAAACCCTGAGGAAGGTTGAGAGACTAAGAATATTCTAAAGAACCATAAAGAATCAGAGGATATATTATTCCAGATAAACGAAACACTGAATGCTCATAGAGACATCAGTTTATCAGAGATTTTAAAAGAGAAAGAGTGCATAGAAACAAGAATAGGAGACTTTGACATAGACTGTGTATTAGATGCAGAAACACAGGTGAACATTATGATAGAAAGTACTTGGGAAATATTAGGAAAGCCTACTGTGGTTCCTTCACTGGGAGGAATAGGATTGTTTAAAGGAAAGTTGATAACTCTATGTGGAAGACTTACCCATGTACCTATGATTTCTCATGGAGCATTGCCATAAGAAGAATTTGAGGTCATTAAGTATGCTGAGAACAACGGTCCCTTTGCACTTATGTTAGGAAGGACTTGGATTGAGAAATATCAGATCTGAAGAAAAGAGGAAGAGGAAGCCCTAGAACAAAAAAAGAAAGAATTAAGGGATTTCATGGCTAAGAGAACAACATGCTTACTAGAAGAACAAGAGGACAAGTCTAAGCAACTAAGGGCCAGAGACCTAGTTGTTGAAGTTGAAAGAATGCAAGAAGACTTAGGGAACTTATCCATACAGGAGAGTAGAGAACCCACTCCAGAAACAGTAAGAAAATAAGTATTATCCTCGGACCTTGTGAAAGAACCTCAACAGTGTGAAGTTACTATGCCAAGAGGAGATAAGAACAAGAATGGAAAGAGGAATCCAGAGATGCAGATCATAGGAAAGAAAGATAGAAATCTCAGTAAGAAGAAAGAAAAGCTAGAAAAATTGCAAGAGGTTCCAGAGAGGAATTCAAAGAAGGAAGGCTTGCAAAATGTGAACCTCGTTAAAATAACACATCAACATATATTGGCACTTCGCCACGAATAAGAAATATGATTGTTGGAGGCGTCCTGACCATTAGAACGATGCTCTAGAACGACTAGAAACATAGTTATTGTCAGGATGTTCTCCATTGGACCGTTGGGACCGCACCATAACGAATGGAATTACATTGATTAAGGAACTCCTACCCATTGTAGGAATCCATTATGACATTGTCTATTTATTCCCTCGCATGTTTAACCTAGAACACTTTTTCCAATTGTGATTATTTGAGACCACAGAGAGCTTACTATTACCACGTTGTGCTTATTGTAACCTCTCCATCCATTCTGCTACCTTGATTAATTGTTCACCGACTTGAGATATCAGATCTCAAACGTGTATGTTGGGTGACTTTAGCGTAGTAGAGAAATTCGTCGAAGAGATTTTCATAGACCTCATGGTTGAGAAGGTCATGTCTACAGGAGCACAAGCTTCGTCGACAAGAGGAGTGCAAGAATCCCCATCGACTGCACGTCGATTTGGACCCTCCTGAACTGCGATAGAGAAACGAACCAAGCATCATGATGACTTGGAGAATGAAAATCTCATTCCATCAATTCTTCTGGACTACATCCCACCTCTAGCTGGCACAGTGAGTCGTGACAACATCCCAAGGGATTTCATCTACACATTAATTACTATGTACCTACCGAAGGGGAGAAGCATAGTAGGACCACAGTTGGAGAGGATTATGACGCTAAATATCAGTGACTTCAATATGGGATATTGCAAGAACGATGGAATGCTCACACCACACAAGTATTTGACCAAGACAACGAGGAAGAATTCGAATATAATCCCCCAGCCATGGACTATGGACATCAGGAGGTCCACCATTCTTAATGTAATAAAGTTACCACACTTTGGAAGACATCAGGAGGTTAACACGTGCGTTAAACTCCTATTTCCATGATTCTATGGAGGTTACCTATGGTTGGATAGGCACATCACAGTAGATTCGATGTTGATCCATTAGATCACTAGATTGAGCATGCAAGGACCAGACCCATAAGGATTTTACCCAGGGAAGGCTGCAGACCGCACCCTGACACAGATAATAAAAGACACCCATGGAGATGTGGATAAGGGGAAGCGGGGCTATAAGGTAGCCTCCATCTAGAATGGAGCAGTGCACCTAGATTTCTAGTTGATCGATGGTAATCTCGTCAGGAAGAATAGGCCAACACAGGTCACGGGGTTTGTCCTCGACCTCACAAGAAAATGTGTTAAAGAGTTGCAAATGAACTGGGTGAGCTACCTTATCAACCAGTTAGAGAAATACTGTTGTGAAGCTCGGGATTAGGGCTACAAGTTCCATTTCAGTTGGATTTTGATCATCATTTCCTTCATTGCTTGGGAGATGCCGGAAGGAGCGGCCTTCCCTGAAATTGAGCTGTCCGAACCACTAGCTACGAAGTTCACTACACTCTAGTATTTGAGCGACATGGAAAAACAATGGCAGTCAAATGAGGTGTTCCACACCTATTATTTACAACTGAAGAGGTCCATTGAATATTTCCCTCTCATGATGCTAAATATTCTACATCGGTTCATTCCATTTGCGAAGTTCCATGTAGATAGGAATTTCATATATATCAATGCGTGTAGAGATGAAAGCAAGGAGGAGATACTGAATTATTATAAAATAACAGAGGAGGATATGGAAGAAATAACCAAGGAATGGCCTGCAAATTTCCTTGTACCAATTGACCAGGTAGAACTCCCTGATCGTGACCTCATTGGAAGCCCTATGGTCACTCACGAAGAATATGATGCACCCAACAACAACAAGAAGAAAAAGAAGGAAGAGGTACATGAATTGAGTAGTGCATCAAAGGAAACTACACCAGATTCACCTGAAGGGGGAGGAGGTGATGAAGTAGACAAAGAAGAGGATGAAAGGGAAGAAGACAAGCAAAATCAGGGCAAAGTAACACTGCCGAAAGATCCACTAACAAAGACAGAAGCATCCAAGAAAATAAATGGTTCCCTGATGAAACCTTCATCACGAAAGAAGTCAAAATACAATAAAAATCCATTCCACACTGTGCTCATGGTGGATGAAATTGAATTATCATTTTTACTGTATCAGATACCTCAGAAGACATCTTGCAGCGAAGTGAAGCCAAACATGAGACAGTTTTTGACAGAATCAAGGTGGATCTCAAAGGGGTACAATAGGCTCTTTACTCGAGCCGTGTAGTGCCTACTGCGCCAATGTCAGCTGGGGACATAGAATTAGGAGATGAGCCTACCCAGCTACACAGACTAGTAGAATCGACAGAGGCTCACATTCATCGTGTCTAAGAGGAAAAAGAACAGGCCATAGAGGCCCTAAAGCAAGCAAAGGAGGAATCCATAGATAAACGTTGGGTTGTGCAACAAGAAAAAGATGACTTCCAGGAAAAGTTTGCAGAGGATAGAGCACATATCTAGAATGAGAAAGAACATATGCTTGCAGAGTAGATTGGATTTAAAGAAGTAGTCATTAGAGAACTTCTCTCTGTGATAGGCCTAGCACAGTTGGAAGAATAAACCAATGAGATCCAGGAGGGGAAGCTCACTAAATCCATTCAACAACTCCAAGAAAAAACAACAGAAATGGAACTACAAGTCATGCCAAACACTCTTTAGGAAGTGAGATATCAGAGAGAGGAAATTGCTAGGAGTGCAGTTGAAAGAATCAAGGCATTGGCCTTAGAGTGCAAACAATTAAGTAGTCGAAGTGCACAGACTTATGAGTGCCTTGTAGAGGACCTTGAACTAAGGACATTGGAGTCACAACTCTAGTAGGAAAAGCAACAGGCAGCAATAGTGCAAGCACACTTGAAGCTACTATCACCGGTCGAGAGGATGAAAATTCACAGGAACAACACATGGTTCAACAACAGGTCCATGCCATCCAGAGTAAATTCATGGAAGTGACCCAGAAGCTCCAGCCAGTGCAGGATGAAGCTTGCACACTTTTTGAGGAGATTGAAGGATAAGGTGCACAACTATAACAAGTAGTCACCACGGTAGAAAAATGCTTGGAAGGATCGATGACTGATAAAGTTATTCAAGAGTTTGTCGAGCAGGAGGCTCTGGTGAAGAAGGAAGTTGAGGAAGCTCGAGCTAAGCTCGAGGCCTTCGAGGTAGAGTTACCCAAATCAGAGTGACTCGGGATGAGTCACAGGTGAGTGTTGGGGGCTTGTTAGCCCTTGACCGGGTTTTGTGGAAACACTAGTCATGGTTGACCAATTTTGGGACTTCGACAGGCTAGTCGAAGACTGAGCGCCAGGTGAAGCAGAGATCACGGGATCTTGCCACCTTTTGTGAGATTTTTTTGGGTTTAGGGTTTATGTAACAAGTATGGGATGTCAGCCCATGGGTTTACCCATGTTTAGGCCTATTTTGTAATGTATAAATAAGTAGCTAGGATATGTAAGAAATGTTGATGGCTTAGTGCTAATGTTAGCTAAGTGCGAATAGTTGTGAATGCTCGGTGCATACTGTGTAAGGCTTGCAAAGCTAAGTGCAAGTGATTGTAAGAGCTCGTGTAAAGGATTTGTGCTTTGATATAGCTTGGGGAAGGAGGATCTGGTGAGGTGCAACCATATCTCTTTTCCTATGCAGATTTGGTTTTGAGGCTCTGTGCATGTAAGGAGATTGACGAAAGATAATAAGTAAGACAAAGAGTTGGTGGACATAGCCCCACGCTGGGGGTGAACCACGTATATCCTGTGTTATGGTTGCTTTGTGTGATTGATGTGATTTATGATTAGTGTTGTCATATTTATGTACGTTATATGCATCTGATATAGTATCTTAGTCCTTAGTAGTGTGAATGAATGCTAGATATGTTCTATTTCTAAGTTGTAAGTGCTTGGGTGTGTTAGTTCTTGTTGAATAATGCGTTGCTATGTAATTAGGGTTTTACCTTCTATGTGAATAGGGGTTAAATGCTAATGAATATTAACTGCTAAGTGCTTTTTTAATTATTGTAATCAAATATCTGTGTCCCAGCTAGGTTGCAGACACTTGAGTCATGCAACCCCCCTTGCCTCTACCTCGGGTGAGACTTCATCTGCTTCGTAGGTGTTGCCGAAAGGGTCGATAGTTAGGGTTTTGTTGGTGCACTTTTGTAGCGTTGAACCTTGGGTTTGCCCCTATTCCAACATGCACCATTCCATGTCCCCATGAAATAATCAAATTTCAAGTCATGCATGAAATTTTCCAATGCAAATTAGAAATATTGTAGGATGATGCAACATTATCTTCTAAATTCATGTAGCCCATAGAATAAATCACTTCTTCCCAACATTCCCTTTCAATATTATTAGTCAATCTGTACTTCTATTGATACTTCTCTATTGTCAGCCAAATAAGATGGAAATGAAATTTTAGCAACAACCACTATGGACCACAAGTCTGAATGCACTCAATATAGCTAGGAACCCGAGAAAAAACATAGGTAAAATTATCATGACTATAGCTATCCTTGGTCCTCAAGGCCAAAGAGGATGCTTCCCATGTAAATCTGCTACCTTCAAGTGCAAACAATTTTTAACACAAGAATCTATGACAAACCTTTTAAGTTCTATCACTTTTCTAGTCCTTTAAAATGAATAGAGTAGATGCTGATGTATATTTAAAATAGTAACATAAGTGCATGGTTCAGCCCTAATCCATAATGTTTCTTTTCCTTCATTCTTCTGGATTGTGTGGAAGGAATTCCACTATTTTTCCTAATTGTTCACAAAAGAAGTGAAGGCTTTCAGTTGCACATCTTCTACATAAATAACATGATTAAATTTTATATCCAACAGGAAAGCATGTTCATGCAAATAAATATCACACAAGAAATGTTGATATGAGAAATCAGTCTGGGAGAAAGTTTCTAAATAATTAGAGGCACTAATCATTTTATAATGCCTTCCTTTCTTAATAGATTTAAGCTTAAAAAGAGTTAATTGTTCATGAAGGAAGACCAGGTATGAGGGAGAATGGATTATACAGATCAACAAATATTCTACTAACAAATACATTTGATTTTTATCCTGTTGCAGAATCTGGCACTTAGCTTGCAGCTTCTTTAACTCTCCCAATTCCTTCTTCATTTCTTTCGATTTAAATTTCTGAGACATAAACAATTCAACATATTTCTCCCTGAGGTCTTGTATTTCCTTTTTGTGGGTTGGCACAAGAATCATTCCTTCTCCAAACATGGAAACTTGTTGCTTCCATTTATCAATCTCTGCCAACAAAAATGTATTATTATCTTCTTTGTCCTAATGGTGAACTTTATGTTCATCCTCATCACTGATTTCCAGAGGAATTTGAGCTTGTGTCACTAGTTATTGTGTAACAGTGAATTTATCTGGATGTGGTAATTCCACTTCCTCAACCAATGGTTATTTTATGACAGTGGATTCTTTTGTGGCCTCATCAAATTGTTGATTTAAGTTAGGTACCGTTGGTTCTTGTGTAGCAGTGGTACTCTCAGGATGGGTTGGTTCAATAGTCTTAGCCATCATTGGTTCTTGTGTTACAGTAACATATTCCTATATATCTTTATTAGAATGCGTATTTAAATCAGGTACCATTGGTTCTTGTGTTACAATGGAATTCTCAGGTGTTTCAATAGTCTTCTTTTCTTCTTCCTTAGCCATTGTTTCTTGTTTGGTAGTGGCTTTCTTTCTCTGTGTTGCCTTAGCCAACTCTTCATGTCTTCTGATTAGTCCCAAAGATGAGGGATCAATAAGGGTCACCTCATACCCAACTAATCTATAAATATCCCCACACTGAGGACACAAATATTCCTCAAATGTTTCCTTTGTTTTAGCCTCCTTTGATGGAACAGTCTATCCTTCTAAAATATGGGATGCTTGCACTAATAAATCAAGATCATGAGGCAGAGGCCTTTGGGATCCATTTTATTCTTTTATCATATCCAATTCCCCATAATCCTCTGAACTTCTCTTTTCAATTGATCATTCTCAAATAACAGGGAATGAATCTAAATTTTACCTCTTTCAACAAAAAGTTCTTGTGTATCAACAACTCTTTAATTTGGGATCAGTGACGCAACCTGCCCTCACCGAGCAAGCTGCTTCCACCAGGACCTTCTGTTTCTCACGGGCCCGAAGAGTTAACACTCTTCAACTCCCTCAGGAGTCCACTACTCACAGTAGGTTCCTTCAGCTTTCTTCCTCTTCGGAAATCGGGATATCGCGACTCGGGAGTTCGCGGTTCACGCGAACACAATTCACATACAAAACAAAACCCCGAACCCCGATGGTCAACGGGTCAACCTTCCACTATCGGGATTTTCCCTATCGGGAAATCGGAGTATGCGATGTCATGAACCCTTGACACCACAAAGTCCCGAACCCCGAACTTCAATAGCACGTGCAGACTTGGACCTTTCACCTGTGAACTCCGGTGTATTGCCACCTGTCTCCCACTTTGTCTTGGGGACCCACCTTGCCACGTCCTCTTCGGGATTTCGCGGATCGTGAATCCGTGGTACAAGTTTCTTTTGGTGTTGAAAACCCTGAAATGTCGAACCCCGATATCCAGGATCTGATGCCACCTGTCCCTCAGATGATCGATGGCTCACGTTAATTCGGGAAATCGCAACTCATGATTTCGCGAGACATTAAACTCTTACCTCGCCATTCCCCGAACGCCAAAACCCTGATCTCTCCAGATTCGTGCCACCTGCCCCTCCGATGATCGACGGCTTTCGTTGATTCGGGAAATCGCAACTCGCGATTTCAAAGAGTATGAGACTCTTGCCTCTGGAAACGTCGAATGCCGAATTTCGATCCTCAGGGATCCTGCGCCACGCGTCTCTTCTACGGTCAACGGCTCAGATTTGATTCAGTGAATCGCGCCTCGGGATTTCACGAGGTGTGAAACTATCGCCCTATCAATCCCCGAATGCCAAAACCTCGAGGTCCAATGGACTTGGTTCTTCTCTTCCTGTACTCACGGGTTAACTCCCGCGTAACTCCTGCACGATCTGACGGTCCTCGGGATTTCGCGAAACTTCTCGGGGACCACCAGTCGTCGATTCTCCTTCTCTGAGTTCTCCTTCTGCTCCTAAGGATGGATTCAGTCCACACTCCGTCTGAGTCTGTTCCTCGACACTTATAAGGAATTATCCCTCCTGAGCTTTGTCTCTCTCTCTCTCTGACTCCTTCAGAGATTTCTCGAATGCGCTCCCTGCGTTCGGTCTTCAACCACTTCCAACAGTGAAGAAGTTTTCCGGGTCCTGTGCACTCACGCTCGCAACAGTATCGACCTTTTCATTCTCAGACTTGATACTGAGACTCCCATCCAACCTGCACTCACCTGCACGGCTTGAACAACCCCAATTCACTCTGGGCAACCCGGGAACAAAGGTTGAGCTACTTAGCCTCCTCGACGCACTCTATGCGGAGGAATTCAACTGCACTCTATGCAGGAATCTCCTGGCTCAAGTAGAGAAACAATTGAAACTCATTCTCTCAGGTTTCTAACCTGATATGCAATCACATAAGCAGCATATAGGAGATAAGCATAAAAAGAAGCAAACATGCAAAGGCATAATATCAACAACACACAGAGCTCAAACACATCCATGGAATTGAATAAAAAGCTTTCCTATTAATTCAATGTCTGTACATGGAGTTTCTTTACAATCTCTCTTCTTTGTTCTTCTTCCCTCTCTCCTGCTAATGCTGAATGAAAAATAATGTTCTCTTACAATGATACAAGGGAGGGGTGTCTATACTCCGTTTTCCCTCTCTAAAGCTAAAAACTGTCTAATCTTCTATCTACCAACATTAAAGATATGTAATGCCTCCTTATCTACATTAGGTTACAAATGCGCTCAGCTTTGAATGCCTTTAGTAAACGGCGGCGCAACAATACCAAGGTGAAATTCAAAATCAAAAAGTTTTGTTGTCTTGTCCAGCTGTACGTTCTCTTCCTCCTCGCGCTGGTTCATATGGTGAATTGCAGATGTTGCGGATGCTCCTGCATCATACTCCTCGGCTCAAAAGATTTCATGGGCTCCTGTCCATGAGCTCCTGTACAGTCTGCCCATGTTTCAGAATCACTGCTTCATCTTCCCAGCTGGCATCCTCCACTGGGTGATCTTTCCATTTCACCAGGTATTCAAAATACTGCTTTCTTCTGGCTTCACCTCTTTTTCCTTCATCGGTAGAAACGTATGGGATTTCCCATCCTTCTCCAAGGTGTATGTGTTCATTCTCCCATCATGAACCACATGTCTATCATACTGCCATGGTCTCCCCAATAAAACATGACAGACATCCATGGGGATGACATCACACAAGATTTCATCTCTATATTCACCCATTTTAAAATTTACCAAGCATTGTTTTGTAACACGTACCTGGTCTCCTTTCTGCAGCCATGTCACTTTGTATGGACTCGGGTGTTTGTTCGTTTTCAATTCCAGATTCTCCACCATCTCGGTCGAAACGAGATTATCGGTGCTCCCACTGTCCACTATGACCTTGCATTTCCAACCCTTGGTCTTGCAAGTCGTCCGGAACAGTCTGCATCTCTGCGTTGTGTCCTCCATCTCCTTCTCAGGTTTCAAGAGAACTTTGTGCACTGTTAGTGACTTCCCACTTCCAGCGTCTTCATCTTCAACATCACGCCTCTGCGCCTCAGCAACATGAGCGTTTCCTCTATCTATATTTTTCTCTGGACAGTCCACGGCCTTATGTCCATCTTTACCACATGTAAAACACGTGATAACTCCTCCTCGGCCTCTTCCTCTACCTCAGGTACGAGGAAAAGTGTTGGCATCAGCGTAATCTCCTTGCTGACCTGCTTGCTGTCTCCTTGGCTCAAAATTTTGCTGCCTCTGTTGTGAGGTTCCACCTCTTTCAGCTTTTCCTTGAGGCTTTTTCCAATCCTCCTTGGACTTTTGCGTTCTTTCTTGGGAAACTTCTTTGCCTTTAGGCTGGCTTCTGCCTCGCCCTCGCTGTCCCTGCCTGTGGTTCAGCTTTTCTTCGGCTTTCAAAGCCATCTGGTATGCATCCTCAACTGTGCGGAAAGTAACCATGCTCAAATCGTCCTGAATATCATACCTGAGACCATTCAGATATCTCGCCACCTTTTCGTCATCACTCTCCTGATGACCAGCTCGAATGTTGATCCTGTAGAACTCCTCGGTGTACTCCTTCACCGTCATCAACTTCTGCCTCAGGTTCTACATCCGCCTGAACAGAGTGATCTGGTAGTCCCTCGGAATAAACTTCGCCTTCATCTTGGCGATCATCCGATCCCAACTTTTTATCTTCTGTTTGCCTTTGGAATGTCTGTCTGCCTGTAGCTCGTCCCACCATAAGGCTGCATGTCCCTTCAACTTCGTGACGGCATGCCTTACTTTCTTATCCTCTTTGATGTCTTCGTAGTCGAAGTAGGTTTCGAGTGCTCGGATCCAATCCAACAGCTCCTCTACATTTAGATTTCCCTCATAGACGGGAATATCCATCTTCGTCTTCGAGCTCATCCTCGAAATGGCTTTTATCAACCTCTCTGTCGAGGCATCTTCTGCGGTGACCTCTTCTTGGTCGTGTCCAGCTTCCTCTTCAACCTCAGGATCGTTGAACTCTGTTGTACCAGCTCCATGCCTCTGGGTGGCCTCCATATCTTCAAGTCTCGCCCTGAGATCTCGTAATTGACGTTCCATATCTGGATTCCCTGCTGGATTTCCTGCTTGCCTACCCCTTCTGCGGGCATCCCTGTCTTCGCGATCAGGTGACTGCCTTTCTCTTCGCGGCGGCATTGTATCTTTCCTCTCTGCTACCTGAACAAAGAGGATTCCAACTCAGCTCTGATACCACTCTTACGCAAGTCATGTGTATCAGATTACTCCTCTTCCTTTCGCCTGAAATACCCGACAAGTTCCAGGCTCTGATACCACTCTGACGCAAACCGCCCTCACCGAGCAAGCTGCTTCCACCAGGACCTTCTGTTTCTCACGGGCCCGAAGAGTTAACACTCTTCAACTCCCTCGGGAGTCCACTACCCACAGTAGGTTCCTTCAGCTTTCTTCCTCTTCGGAAATCGGGATATCGCGACTCGGGATTTCGCGGTTCACGCGAACACAATTCACATACAAAACAAAACCCCGAACCCCGATGGTCAACGGGTCAACCTTCCACTATCGAGATTTTCCCTATCGGGAAATCGGAGTATGCGATGTCATGAACCCTTGACACCACAAAGTCCCGAACCCCGAACTCCGATAGCACGTGCAGACTTGGACCTTTCACCTGCGAACTCCGGTGTATTGCCACCTGTCTCCCACTTTGTCTTGGGGACCCACCTTGCCACGTCCTCTTCGGGATTTCGCGGATCGCGAATCCGTGGTACAAGTTTCTTTTGGTGTCGAAAACCCCGAAATGCCGAACCCCGATATCCAGGATCTAATGCCACCTGCCCCTCCGATGATTGACGGCTTCCGTTGATTCGGGAAATCGCAACTTGCGATTTCAAAGAGTATGAGACTCTTGCCTCTGGAAACGCCGAATGCCGAATTCCGATCCTCAGGGATCCTGCACCACGCGTCTCTTCTCCAGTCAACGGCTCAGATTTGATTCGGTGAATCGCGCCTCGGGATTTCACGAGGTGTGAAACTATCGCCCTATCAATCCCCGAATGCCGAAACCCCGAAGTCCAATGGACTTGGTTCTTCTCTTCCTGTACTCACGGGTTAACTCCCGCGTAACTCCTGCACGATCTGACGGTCCTTGGGATTTCGCGAAACTTCTTGGGGACCACCAGCCGTCGATTCTCCTTCTCTGAGTTCTCCTTCTGCTCCTAAGGATGGATTCAGTCCACGCTCCATCTAAGTCTGTTCCTAGACACTTATAAGGAATTATCCCTCCTGATCTTTGTCTCTCTCTCTCTCTGACTCCTTCAGAGATTTCTCGAACGCGCTCCCTGCGTTCGGTCTTCAACCACTTCCAACAGTGAAGAAGTCTTCCGGGTCCTGTGCACTCACGCTCGCAACAGTCTCGACCTTTTCCTTCTCAGACTTGCTACTGAGACTCCCATCCAACCTGCACGGCTTGAACAACCCCAATTCACTCTGGGCAACCCGGGAACAAAGGTTCAGCTACTTAGCCTCCTCGACGCACTCTATGCGGAGGAATTCAACTGCACTCTATGCAGGAATCTCCTGGCTCAAGTAGAGAAACAATTGAAACTCATTCTCTCAGGTTTCTAACCTGATATGAAATCACATAAGCAGCATATAGGAGATAAGCATAAAAAGAAGCAAACATGCAAAGGCATAATATCAACAACACACAGAGCTCAAACACATCCATGGAATTGAATAAAAAGCTTTCCTATTAATTCAATGTCTGTACATGGAGTT
>ML806290.1:628122-641131 GCA_009831015.1 Picea engelmannii
TTTTTCAGTGATCTCATCAAGCACTGTGTATTCTTGTTTTTCTTTTTCCTGTTTCTTTCCCTGCAACTGATCTTTGTACATGACCTTCTCATTGAATATGACATCTCTACTCCTAATGATTTTGTTATTTTCATAATCCCATATGTGATAACCAAAATCATTAACATCATATCCAATAAAGGTACACTTCTTGGATTTTGCTTCAAGCTTTGTTCTATTTTCTTTATCAATATGGACAAATTCTTCACAACCGAAAGTTTTCAAAAGAGAATAGTTTACCTTTTTTCCTGTCCATTCCTCCTCTGGAATTCTACCATCCAAAGAGCTTGAAGGTCCTCTATTTATTAAGTAAACAGCAGTATCTACAGCATCTACCCAGAACTGTAAGGGAAAATCGGCATGCAATCGCATACTCCTTGCATGCTCCATGATTGTCCTGTTCATCCTTTCTGACACACCATTTTCTTGTGGTGTTCTTGGAGCTGTCTTCTCTCTACGAATCCCATGGAATGAATAGTAATCATCAAACTCCTTGCTGCAATATTCACATCCATTATCTGATCTTGAGACACTTCAAACGTTTTCCTGTTTCACTCTCAACTAAAGATTTCCATTTCTTAAAAGTATCAAAAACATCAGATTTTTGTCGAATGCAATAAACCCAAGTTTTTCTAATTGCATCATCAATAAAAGTAACATAATAATTAGAGCCACCAAGAGATGATACCTGAGTTGGTCCCCATACATCTGTATGCACAAGCTCTAACCTTTCATTCTTCTTTTCTTTTCTGACTCTGAGAAATCTGACTCTCTTTTGTTTTCCATAAACACAATGCTCACGGAAGTCCAAATCAATTTGTTTAAGATCTGGCAGGCAATTTATTTTGTGAAGGATTTGCATACCCTTCTCACTCATGTGTCCCAGCCTATGATGCCATAGTGTTGTATCCACTCTTGTAGAAGCTAAAGATATAGAAGAGTCAGTTTTACCAGTACATAAATACAATGTACCTACCTTCTCTCCTTTTGCTATCACAAATGATCCTTTGATGACCTTCCACATCTTATCTATAAATATGGATATACAACCCTCACTTGCCCACTACCCTGTTGAAATTAAATTTTTCCTTAAATCTGGAACATGTCTTACCTCTTTCAACAACCATTGGTTTCCATTTCGTTGTTTTATTTTTACCTTTCACATTCCAACAATTTTGCATGGTGCATCATCACCCAAATGAACCTGTCCAAAATCACCTTGAACATAATCTAGAAAATGTTTCCTATGGGGTGTGGCATAAAATGAAGCCCTTGAATGTACTACCCAAGACTCAAAAATATTATCTATAGAAAGAATCAAAGCATCTTGTAACACATCACCTATTACATTTGCTTCCTGATTTCTCTCCTGTTGTCCATCTCTTTGTTTATTTGGAGCTCTGCAGTCTTTCTTTAGATGTCCTTTCTTCCCACAATTCCAGCATTCTATCTTTCCAAGTCTGGATTTGGATCTGCCCTTCCTAGAATTTCCGCGGTTCCCTGAGCCCTTTCCTCTATCCTTTTGTCTTCCCCTATTCTCCATGTTCAATGCATTACCTGATGTCTCACCTGTGCTTTTCCATCGTATTTCCTCACTAAGGATAACACCAACAACATCATCAAATTTTAAAGTATTTGAACCAAATATAGAGTTACTTACAGCCATGACCAAGTTGTTCCAGCTTTCTGGCAATGAGCACAAGATTAGAAGAGCCCTGACCTCATCATCAAAGTCCACTTTTATAGAACTTAGTTGATTAGTAACCGTATTAAATTCATTTAAATGATCTGCAACAGACCCACCTTCTGACATCTTCATATTAAATAATCTTTTCATTAGAAATACCTTATTGGACGCTGAGGGTTTTTCATACAATTTGGCCAATGCATCCATCAAACCCTTCATTGTCTTTTCTTTGTAAATATTGAAAGCCATCGACGCTACAAGGCTCAACTGTATCGTTCCTAGAGATTTTATGTCAAGAATCTCCCATTCTTCGTCATTCATGGCCGTCGTCTTCTTTGCTACTCCACACAATGGTAGGAATAGATCCTTCTGATATAAATAATCTTCCATCTGCATCTTCCATAACTGGTAGTTTTGGCCATTAAATTTATCGACCCTGAACTTTCCATCTTCCGACATTGCTCCCACTCAAACCAGGAACCCTCTTTTCCTACGAGTTACCTTTCGCTCTGATACCAATTGTTAGAAAAACAAGACTGTGGAGCAATAAAATAAAACAAATGCAGAAACAAAACACAAAAGATACACAATACAAGAGAGACATTGATTTACATGGTTCACCCAGTGTGGGCTACATCCACCAGAGAAATTTCTAGGTCCTTCCTTTATTATTATCCAGCAAATGAAGGGATACAACCTATAGCAAAACCCGTTGTAACTTCCTCTTCTTTATCTCACAGTCTTCTCTCTCATAATACAATATTCGCCATCAACCATAGCCGCAATACATTTCCCTCATAAAAGAGGGTTGCCTTCTAGGGCAAAAAACCCTAACATACTCTCTACCGTTAGATCTGCAACCTTATAATGAACGGTCCAGATTTACAATAAAATTACAATATACATTTACAAGGCAATTTTTCCTTCGGGGCCCGCTTTCCCCCATCTTGGGGGATAGACCCCCCGGACCCTGTAGAGGGGGTACCCCCCCTCTGCACTCCCCCGCGTGGAAGAGTGTACATACTTCTGGGGTGTAAATAGTTCATGGGGTATAAACATGGCTGAAAGTAAAAGACCTCTGAATCAGGAAGATAATCAGGCTCCACAACCAACACAAAGAACCCGGTGATGCACTCCAAGATGAAGAACATTCCAATAAAGTATCACTTTCTATAGGAATAGGTTGCAGAGAAGAACATCAAAGTTGAATATGTGGGAAAAAAAAACCAAGTGGTAGACATCTTTACAAAATCACTTCCAAGGGAAGCCTTTGAGTATCTTCGCCAGATACTCAGAGTAATTTCTACTCCAAAATGAATTCTTTTGAATGCTTTTGAATGCTTATCTTATATGTCTTAGATTTACATGAGGAATCACCATAAATAGGATAGTTTAGGTTGGGAGATCAGTTTCAAGAAGAGTTCAGTCAGGGGGAGTAGCCCCGAATGGAAAGATACCTTTTCCATTGATGAAAAAGGGGGAGATATTTATCAGATGCAAAGGTAATGCTTGGAGAAAGAGCACAGATAGGCATGGCTCTAGGGGGAGTGAAGGTCACAGGGGGATCATGAGTGATATGACTTCAGTATTTAATTAAAGTGTTGTCATAAATTCCAAAGAAGGAGACCATTTATTACTTGGGTTGGTTATCATTGATGTCAACCCTTGAAGAAAGACCAGTAGTGAATTCTAGTAGCACAAAGGTTTGGGTAATGGACCCAAGTTTGTTTGATGTATAATGGCATAATTTTTAATATATTTGAATGTAATACTATTATATATGGATAGTACATGGCATTTCATTTCGAGTGGCATGTGGAACGTCACATAAATCGTCACGGTTAGAGAGTTGTGGTCATGTGAAGTTGGAGAACCCTCATGAGTCATCTAGAAGCCCCGAAAGGTCAAAGTAGTCAAAGTGGTTACAAACAAGAAATTATTTAAATAAGACTAATCTATATGGATAGTACACGTCATTCCATTTCTGATGCTATGTGGAACATCACATAACTCCTCACAGTTAGAGAGTTATGGCCATGTGAAGTTGGAAAACCCTCATGAGTCATCTAAAAGCCCCAAAAGGTCAAAGTAGTGAAAGTGGTTGCCAAGAAGAAATTATTTAAATAATAAAGTGAAGTGATGAGTGTAATATAAGTCAAAGTGGATACAAAAGAAATTATTTAAATAATAAAGTTAATGGAGAAATTACTAAGTGGACAAGTGGTTAGAAGTGGGTTAGCCCTCAAATAAGGAAAGTGGTTTAAGATGGTTAGAAGGTAACCCCTTGAGGAAGCTACATTAAAGTATAAATAAGAGGAAAGGGTCTCTCATTTTAATTACACTTGAGAATATTGAATATCTATAAGTGAATGAAATAACCAAAGGATATCTAAGGCGAATTTCAGAGAGAAGGTGAAGTAAAGAAGGTCGAAATTCAAGGGAGGATAAATTCTTTTGATGATGCTTTCTAAGGTATTTAATTTACAGGTCATCTCACTATTTTTGCAATAAATGTTTTTTTCTAGAATGATTCAAACTGCGAAATATGGAGGTTGTTGAGGAAACATATCCAAGTATCTATGATAACAATTTCATCTTGTGGGTCATTGTATGTTTGGAGTTACACTCCGTGGAAAATAGGGTTTGTGGCTAGTCCTGAAACTAGTCTAAAACATGTGTTTCGGGTAAAAATGTCATAACTTCTTCATAACAGATCCAAAATTAGTAAGACAAAATGTATTGGTTATATTACAGTCTGTAGTATTCTTTGTACCATTTTTAGATCCATATGAAAAATATTTCATGCGGGGAACACTCTACAAGATCGCTCTCTAGAATAAGTCAAAATTCAACAAGGTATGTCATTTTTCCTATAAATCCTTTTTTGAGAGGATCCAAGCAGTCAAACCTAGAGGAATTCCACAAAAGACATTGAAGAACATTGTGTACTATTTTAAAATATTTATTCATAACAGGTACATAGTTATGATTATTTCAAGTAGGGTTGTTGACTAATCCAAAATTAGTCATGTGAGACCAAAGTAAAGTTTGATGAAAATGCTAGTATCTTGTTTTTAAAGTTAAGGAAAGTTTGCAGGTATGTGATCATATACACCAGGTCTATTACAGAGCTACAAATCAAATTTGGACAATGAAATTGATGAGGGATTTTGGTTGAGGTACATGTTGGGTACATGGTTGAGACAAGTAGTTGATGAGTTGGCACATACATGAGGTGTATAGTTGATGATGTTGGTACATCTTGATCAGTCATAGTTTATGTGTATTTGATGCATGATTGGTACATATTTCATGCATGGTCGATGCACTCGTTGATGGTACAGGTTGGTGCATGGTTGATGCACTTGTTTATGGTACAGGTTCATTACAAGTTATTTATCGTACAGGTTGATTGGTACAGGTTTACAACAGTATATCTCACAGTGATAGTGTGACAGTGCTTCCATAATTCTACTTCTACGTCAAGGCAGTTGGACGGGGAAAGGAGAGGTTGTTGTATCCACCTTATGGCTATAGCCGAAGAACATAGGGGGTTTTAGCCTCCTTCTGGTTGTAGCTAGAAAATTGGGGAGTTGGAGCTTCCCTCAGGTTGTAGCCTGAGAAACTAGGGGGTTGGAGCCTCCTATTGGGCCCTTCGTTTTTGGATGTGAAGCTACGCAAGAAGGACTACAGTCCTAGTTTTGGTTTAACACAAGTTGCATAAGCTACAGAAGAAGTTGGACAGTGGATCAAGGAAAAGTAATAGAAATCGGTTT
Organism: Picea engelmannii; assembly: GCA_009831015.1. NCBI lineage: Eukaryota > Viridiplantae > Streptophyta > Pinopsida > Pinales > Pinaceae > Picea > Picea engelmannii. Next base: position 633,625 of record ML806290.1, read on the forward strand.
CGGAAAGGGACAGTACAACGCCAGCAAAGCAAAAGCAGTTACAACAGAACAAGAAAGCATGTGATCCCAAAGCCATAAGATTCCAATCAGCTTATATATATGAGATGTATATGATTGTAAAAGGGTTCTCGGTTCTTTTTCTTGTTGGGTTGAGTTAGTTAGTGTTGATAGGTTGAATTTCGTTGTTGTAAATCAAATGTTGTACCGGTAATCTGCATACATTTTTGGTTAGATAGAGCTCTGGGATATGAGTCCGTAGACATAAATATGTAACAGAGTACCAAGCTATATCTATGAGATTGTATTCGATAAGTTTTGAAGATAATAGATGAAGAAGGACCCAAAATTTTGAAATATAATGTGTCATATTGTGTTTATGCTTGTGCATTGTATCTTTACAGTACTTATTTATGCTTGAAAATATCAATACAATGTCTCTGTGTATAAATTTTTTTCGCAACTTAAGTATCTTCATTTCTTGTATGCATGAGTTAAGATATTGTCTGTAGGTGGTTTATCTTGCGCAATATCGTGGTGAATCTTGAAGGTTCTGGGAACCCACCCAAGTATTCTCCTTGCCCTTCCCTATCCTTATGTCTTGGTTTTGCTTCAGGTGAAACTTCTTCTCTTCGGAGGAGATGAAAATTATAGCTTTCTAGACTACATGATACATTTTATTGGTAACCTAAGAAGAACCCTGGTCTGGTCAATTATGTGCCAACAAAATGATTCTGTTACCGGGGCCTACGTTAAAAGGGAACCTGTAGGGAGAATTATTTCTCGGATTCACAGATCTAATATTCACCAATGGTGGGAGAGAAATTGTGATACCTTCATATGGAAAGAAGCAGATATGAGAGGAAAATATATAAAAGACACATGGGAGGTAGTCTTTTACTCAGAAATATTGAGCAACTAGTACGAGATATTATGGGTTAATTTCCCGGAATAAATTTTCCACTGGATAGATGAGCTCCAAGAACCTCCGTAATTCCAAGAACAAGTCAAGAATACTTGTGCTTGGGATATAGAAAATATCGCAACACTTCATCGGTTGGATAGCCCAATAACGCGAGCAATCGATTTCTGGGTCAAGACCACATTAGAAGGACGAGTTTGCAACTGAGAACCATTAATATTTTTCATGAGCAGAAGCGGATTTCAAGAAAGACGCAAGGGGAAGACTGTTGAGAGAAATCCCCATGTGGATTAAGGTTTTCTTGATGGAAGAGGGGATGTTGACTATGCCCCTGATTGAGATGGCAGTGTAAACACCCTCGCTTGGGGTGGGGTGATTTTGGGGTGGATCCATGGCCTGAGAGAGGGGAGAGTGTTCTTTGACAAACGAGGGAAGCAAAAAGAAATGGACTCAAGAGATGAGGGATCCTTGAAAAGAGTCGCCATAGTTTAGAAGTGGTGGTGCGATAAGATAAAGAAAGCAGTAAAATAGTCTGAGAAGTTGCGAAAAGAAGTCAGACCAGGAGAAGTAGAGGAAGGATACATGTAATAGTTGTGAAAAATGAGAAGACAAGAAATATTGTCCATCCAAAGATTAAGTGAGAGAGAAGCGTCGAGAGAATGAAGTCCCTAGGAGGGTGGACAAGAAGGAGAAGGTGTAGAAGCAAGGGAGAAGGAAGTTGGCATGGATCTTGAAGAGGAAAGAGAAGATTCGGCCTCGATGCCAGGAAAGATAGAGAATCTGGCTGAAGAGACTACTCCAGAGGAAGAGAACAAGACCCCCCATATCAAAGAAACCTACCTCGAAGCCAATGGTGTTAGCCCCAGATCACCCATACTCCAAGTGTCTTCTATACAAGTGGTAAATTCAATACTACCTTCTTATGTTATTCTTGTTCCAGTATAGCTAGTTAGTCAATCACAACCAGGAAGTGCAAGTACAGAGAGGATATTGGGATCCCCTGGTAGGTCGCAACCACAACTGTTAGGTTTTATTTTGATAGGAGCAGCAAGATCAGCAATGGCTGGTAACCCGAGAGATTAGATTGCTTGATACCCAGAATTTTGGGGTAATGGAGACGAAGATGTTGCGCAGCATTGGTTCTTGTGTGAAGCAATCTGGAGGTCCAGAGGGACTCTGGATGAGAATAGATTGGTTGAATTATAGACTACCTTGAGAGGTCATTCTCTCAAATGGTACATGAAGGTTATTGAGCCAGGATTGTCAGGAATGCAAGGTCAAGTGTTCACACTTGACCATGTATGGACAAAGTTCATAGCGGATTTTAAGATACCTCAGTCAGAACAACAAGCTCTATCTAAGTTGCACGAGATTCAACAAAGGGAAGGTGACTTAGCTTGGGAATATAGATAGAAGTTTAAAGATGCTATAGGGAGGTTAGCACATCCAATTCATGAGGAACATCAAAGAGAATGGTATATTCAAGGATTTCTACCTCTGACACAGATTCCATTAATGCAACAATGGATAGCCACTTTGACAGATGCCTTGGAATAATCAATGAACATTTAATCCATGGCAGGATATCCGGGGAGCTTGAGAGTGACCAGACCCCCAGTAGATGCAAATTTGGCATAATTACAAGGGAAAATATCAATGCTTATAGAAAATATTCAAGAATTGATGATACCTAGACCAGGATGACCACAGGTCTGGTGTACCGGATGTTACACAGAAGGACATATGGTGAACGAATGTCCATGAATGAGGGGAATGGGACCTCCTCACAATCCGATGGGACCCTCACCAGCACCCACAGGAGGAGTTTCACAAGTATATGTGAATTTACCATTCCATAACCCCACCCCATATCATGCTTTTCCAGGTAATCAAGCAGTACCAGTAGTTGAGTATTGCGACATTTGTCGAATCCATGGGTATGGGCCAAGACAGTTCCCCATTATTCATAGGTATTCAACAGTACTGAATATTGTACATTGTGAGTTTTGTGTATCTACCACACATACTACCAATCAGTGTAGAGTGTTGGATGCAATTGCAGACAGGCTGGATCAAACAGCATTCAGGGTGAATGAAACCCCTCAAGGACCAGAAAGAGGTCGAGGAGGTGGATCTGGAGGAGACTTTAGAGGAGGAAGAACCAAGGGAAGAGGACCAAGTATATGCTACAACTATGATGAGAAAGACCATATGGCTAGATACTATCCTCATCTGAGGTGGTCATGGTGCTCTCACTGCAGAACCAATGGGCACGCAACTGAAGACTGCCCAAAAATAATTCCAAAATGGGAAGATCAGGTACGTCAATGAGGAACTAACCTCATCAATTCAGAGATAAATAGATTTATTAGGGGACAACTTCCCAACCTTAATATCGTCACTCGAGGAGGGGAAAATACTGGCACTGATGCTGATAATTTACCTCAGATCCAGAAAGAAGCACCTAAGGAAGATAGGTATGTTCCTATGAAACAAAATTTGTTCTTTAAAAATGCCATAGAAGTATTTCATAATATCCCTAGCCCTGAGATGCAAAAGAAACCCCCTCAACCTATTATTTACCCTAAGATTGTGCAAGTCCCTGCTTCACCCCCTGCACCCAGAAACCATGTAGTAACGATGAGACAACCTAAGCAACCACAAAATGTAGTCGCCTTTGGTTTCAGTTATTTTCTAATATTCTTGGCAATGACCAATTGATATAAAATTTGCGCAATGCAATGTACCTAGTTTTAGGGAATGAAGAATCTATAGAAGCAAGAATAAGGACTAATCTTCCTGAGAATAGTACTCAGAAAGTGCAAAGAAGGAAAGTATGAACTAGAAAAGAGTTTAGATTAGTATCCCAGCTAGACGAGTTTGAGATTAAGGATGTTATGTTAGATATAGGATATTATGTTAACATATTGCCTAAAAATACATACACATCTGTTAACCCCAGTTGACATATTTCCCAATCTAGCTAAGAATGGCCAATCAATATTGTATTTTCCCAATAGGCAGACTAGAGAATGTGGAAATAGATGTTGTGGGAGTGAAGACTGTAGTTGAATTTGGGGTGATCTAAATCATGGGGGATAAATACATTTATCCTGCACTATATGGTATTGATTGGGCCTATGACAACTATGTGGTGATTGACCTAAATAAATACACTATGACATTTGAGGCAGACGAAATCAAAGTAGTTCAACCCTTGGATCCATATGTAGGCCCTCGATACACAGAGCCAATGGAAAACAATATGGAGGGAGAAGAATTGGATCAGTTGTACATTGTAACAACAGGAACAAGAGAAGATTACGTAAATCCTACTATTGATGGATCAATAAGTTGGAGGAGCATACAATCAATGGACGAATATTCAGAACTAACATTTGATAGTTGGTAGCAAGGCTCATATGAAATATTTTCAAGAATATGCGCAATTGTGAGGGAAATTAGATGGGTTGGAACTGAGGTCAGAAAACACCCAATAAATGATGGTACCTCAAGACTTGACATCTTTTTGGTCAGCATGGAAGAGAAGGTAGTGGAAGATCAAAGGATTCCAGTGATGGATTCATCCCTCCAGGACACCCCTACCAAATGGCAGGCCAATCACAAAGCCTTCATTGGAAATTGGAACGATGTGAAGCAAGCTATCAAATATATATTTCAAGATAAGGAGTAGCTGGAATCAAAGATGCGGATGGATTTCCAAGTTGTGCAACTGTTCAACGGATAGTATGATCCTAAAGCACATATTGAACAATGCGTGACATAGTGGCAAGTTGCGGAAATACCATCTCGTTTCTGGGTTCAAGTATTTCCCCATTCACTAGGTCCAATTCCTAAAGCTTGGTTCATGCATGAAGAAACTAGAAGACAGACCAGCGACTGGAAAATGTTGGCAGATCACTTTTGCAAGGACTTCTCGTTTACAAGTAAGTACCATGAGCTTAAAGTATTCCTGCAAAGAATTAAAGAATTCCTTTTTACAGACACTAGTAAACAGAAATCAGACCTAGTGGTATGCGCAAAGCATAGCCGAGAACTTCAGACTAATCTTCACCTAAACTTGGACAAGAGACCTATAGAATGCTATAAGACTGAGAAGGATTTGGAAAGCCAACATGATTTAGAAGAATTGAGAAACTTAGCCATTAAGGAGACAGAAGGGAACAGAGAAATCCAGAACATCATACCCAGTCAAACTAATGGTTCTTATAATCACCCATTGAAGTTGCGAAAAGTCAATATAGGGACCATAAGGCAACCTAAGATAGCTATGGTAGGAGATTACTGGGATGAGAAAACTAGCCAAGAAATACATAGCTTGTTGCGAGAGTATGAGGATTTGTTCCCAAAGACATTTTCAAAGTTAAAATGGATTAAAGGAGCTATGGGAGAGATGAAAATTGAATTAAAATCAGGATCAAAGCTTGTGAGGCATAGACCATATTTCCCTAACCCCAGAGTGAAAGAGAAGGTTAAGAGGGAAATAGACAAGATGTTGGAAGAAGGACTTTTTTTTGCAGTGGAAGAAGCAGAATGGGTTAGCCCAATAGTCATCCAGAGCAAGAAAGTCACAGAGGACATTAGGGTCTTTGTAGACTACAGAATCCTTAACTATGTCTATGTGCATGACGCTTTCCCAATACCTTTTATTGATGAGGTGCTAGAACAGGTTGCAGGGAAAGAATCTTACTCATTTACATATGGATGGATTTTCGGGGTATCAATAAGTAAGGATTGTTCAAGGGGACAAAAAGAAGACCACATTCATAATAGAATGGGGATCATTTGCATACAATGTGATTCCATTCGGCCTAAAGAACGCCCCTGTAGTTTTCTCCAGGATTGTAATAGAAGCTTTCCAAGAATTTATTCACAAGTTTATAGAAGTTTATATGGATGATTGGATGGTATACAGTCTGCTCAAGGAACATGTAGCACTACTATGTCTGATGTTTGACAGATGTAGAGAATTGTAGATATCGTTGAACCTCATAAAGTGTATCTTCTATGTGTCACATGGAAAAAAATTAGGCCACATAGTATGTTGAGAGGGAGTACTGGTAGACCCAGCCAAAGTTGTGGTTATTTTGAACATCTCGCCACCTACGAGTGCTAAGTAGGTGCGCTCCATGCTGGGGCACATAGGGTATTATCATAGGTTTATCAGAAGATATGAAAATATCACTGCACCTCTGGAAAATCTACTAAAGAAGGTTGAAGTGTTCCAATGTGTTAGTGATATTTCTTGCTAAGGGGTTTAGATATCAAAAGAATGGGTTAAAACCCACTTGTCCAAAGTTTCAGGTGATAATGCGCCCGTGGTAAGCAGCAGGTACCTCCGGGCGGTCCAGATTTACGCACACAGATCGACGACGCACAGCAATTATCGGACCCCCTTTGCCTTTCGATCTTCAAGCCGGGGGGGGTCCGAGATCGGGGGCGCAGCTCTCCGACGTTTCAGATTAGCGCGCTCGGATCAACGGCAGAAAAGAGAAACTCGGACCCCCCCCCGCCTTTCTACCTTTAAGCGGAGGGGTGGGGTCCGAGATCCCATGTGCAGCTCTCCGACGGCCAGGATCGTAGCGCCCAGATCAACGGCGCTCGTGTAGTCCCGCTCCTCTCAGATGTCCTGTGTTTAACCAGTATGGGCCCTCCTCCTGTCATTTCACTCTTTCTTCTACCTTTCCCCTTTCGCCGTGTGTCGTCCCCTCACCTCTCCTCAGTGGTCCCCGTGGCTCTCTTTCCTCCCACCGTCCACTCCTTTCCCGCCGCGTGTCCCGCTCCCTTTCCACGTCTGCTTCTCACCCAAAGGCGAGTTTGTTCTCTCGTCTTCTCCCAACTTACTTGGGTGTCCTCCGCCATGGTTCATCCGTTGTCACCCCTCTCTGTTATCATTCCCACTCTTCATCACCCTTTCCGCGCGCTCCCCGATGTCATCACACCACACCTACCATGCCCCGTGTCCTCCGCGCTGGTCCTCATGTTCGTCTTTCAAGATACCCAGTTACTCCAGGTGGCAGCGTGGGAAGTCATCCGGATCCCGAAATGTTGAGTTGGCCTGACCGTTTCCAATCCCAAGAAGCAGTTATTGAAGCGGTTGGTGGTGGTTAGATATCATCTCCGCCATAATGGGAACGTCCCGCAAAAGATTAAAAGCACGTCGATTCGCCGAATAAACTGTCAGAAAACTGATCGCGTCTGCCATAAGTTGCACGACCATTCAAAGATCGCAGCTCCGTGTTGTCAGAAGCCATGCAGACGCAAAGCCTTAAATGCAGTTTCTTGGTTCCGCCGCTATGTTATTTCGAGTATATGTAGGCATTTCTTCCATTTTTGTATCGATCGATGGTAGAGCGAAGCTCCCGACTGTAAAGTTTCAGCAAATACTCTGGTTTCCTGGTTATGCCTCTGTGTTTGAGATTTATTGGTTTATAACAAACAGTTCTCTCTCTCTATTTTCCATCTTTATTTCATCTTTGGCCTGAGGATTCACAGTAGTGCAGCTTGTTGCAATAAAGGATTTGTTGTGGCGTTGTCGTGCCCTCTGGTTTTGTATTTGAATATAAA
>ML806291.1:21381-31569 GCA_009831015.1 Picea engelmannii
GGAGTTCTTTTATGTAATGAGTACCTAAAATGGCCAAGTTGTCTGGACTCAAATTTTGTCATTACAGTTAGGATTAAGAGGGGGTGTTGGAGCATAACCCTAACTTACATTAGTTTATACCTAGCTTAGACTCCTAGATCTTGGTTAATACATTAATTGACACCTTATTTCACCTAATTTGGCCACATAGAGAAGAAGGGTATCTCATCCGTAGATTTTAGGGAAAACTGCTAATTTTAGATCAAGACTCAACTCTCGGTTCTTGATTTTCTCGATTTATTCTTGATTTTCTTGATTTATTCATGATTTATTCATGATTTATTCCAAATCCCCCATGAAAAAAATCATCTATTATTGGGGAATGCGCACCTCCTCTTTGAGTGAGATATTTATTCCTTAATTAATGATTTTTTCCGTTACTATTATTAGTAACTACTATTTTGGGTCAGCTAAGTGAGTTGGAACTTCTTCTCTTGTCAGTTAAGTGAGATTAAGTGAGCTAATACGAATCACTTGACTCTTGTGGACATTAATGAGTGTGTGACATGTATCTTTAGTGGTCTAAGTCGAACTATGTTGTCTCCCTTATCTTATGTCACCCATTTTAGCTATTTCTAGATTTTTTTACTAGAACTTCTATGTTGGAAATTCTATATATTCACCTCCTCTCTTATTTTTTAGGATGGTTGCTCATGTATATTCATTTTTTATTAATATAATTCTCTGATTTATGGAGAAAAAACTTTCTCTCATCTCTTTAATATCAACAAATTGTTTGTGTTCAATTTAACTAGAATTCTAGATCTATCGGGGTTTCTGCAGGAATTCTACAATTTTGACTTCATCAATTACATATCTATAAAGCTCTCTTTTACATAAAAATATGAATATATGACTTATATATCTGAAATTAGACTATAATCCCCCACATATTCAGATCAATCCTCCCCCCTTATAAAATAATGGTCCCCATCATTTCGCCCATTCTAGAAAAAAGCGATCCCATTATGCTCATCAAACCATCATGATTACAATGTGCTAAGTGTCAATGAATAGAAGGGTTTTGTGTGGTTAAACCATAACTGTGGGTATATGGATGACCCATAACTTGGTTGGAAATGGAGAGATTGTTTTTTATTCCAATTTCAATTTATGGGGGATTTCACATGAGTAAAAAAAAATTACAATAGGATTTAATAAATCCAAAAAATAAAATTTGAAATGAAAAAAACCCTATTTTCATGGCAGCGGACTTGTAGCTGCAATTGTTTTCATTATTTTTGATAAAGATGATAAAAAAAATTATGTTAAAACCAATTTTAGGTATCGAAGAAATATTTCCATTGATATACGATAATTTCTCTTTAATATCCCGTGGAGTGAGAAAAATCTCCATGAAACCCAAGGGACGCGCAATCGTATTGTATTACAAAAATTTGGTACTTTAATCAATCATATCTCACAAACCGGGAAATGAAATGAATTTCTATAAAAAAACATTTGATCCAACATACAATCCTTTAAAATGAGCTATATTATGCCTTGTTAAAAGCTCTACATATTTCATGAAACCTATATAAATTTTGCATTTGACAGATGCCATGTATTCCATCCATTATTGTTCTTTTATGGAAGCCACACAATTGTCGGTAAGCTGAGAAAGGGATGGAATGAGGTTGTTAAAGCTTCCAGATGTTCCATGTATATTTTTAAGACACAAAAAGGTTGCATGAATCTACAACAACATTGAATATGAGATAACTGAGTGCATAGGGACACACATAATGATAAGGCTTTATAGAGAAGCCTAGGTTATTGTAGAGGCCATGAAATCTCCATGAGAAGCATGGAAACCCTAAAAAAAATCAGAAAATGTTGCAGACCATCAAATGTAGTGAATTCATATAAGGATTCTCCTGCAGGTGAATGAAGTTCCAAGGGAAGAAAAAACCTATAATGCATGTGTGGAACAACTGTGATACTTGCAATGTATGGTGCAACAAACAGACTCTGAGAGTGTCAAAAATAGGTTGAATATTGCTTCTAATATTTGAATCAGAAATATGGTTCCAAACTTATATCCCATCGAGTAGTAACTCGCTCAGATACCAATGATCCATATATTGAGGGATGATATCCAGAAGGATTGAATGTCGAGAGCGGAGTAGAGAAAACATACAAATATTCCATGAAATTAATCACAAGAACATTGATGAAAATCTATGAACTAAATACACCACAAAAATATGAGAAAGAGAGAATGTTGGAGAAGAAGGATTCCATTAAGAAAAACCATTACATGAAATGAGGTCAATTTTGGGACCTCTCATTCCCCATCTTCACTCTCTCCCTACTACATTTTTTATAAGGTGTTTTTTTTACGAATTGAATTTTTATTAAGTTTGATTCTGTCAATTACATATTTACCAAGTTCCCTTTTACATAAAAATATGAATACATGACTTATATATCTAAAATTATACTATAAGACCCCAATGATTCATATCACTTGTGGCATGTTAGGTTTCTATTGAACATTAACCCCCTTTGTTATCCTCTCTAGTTTCCCACTCCCAGTTGTTCTGATCTACTATGTAACAAAATACAATAACATAGAATGGAACCCGTTCTCATCCTAGATGCCCAGTAGTTAACATATCCTAATAGCCATCTAGGGTTAAGTGTTTTGGCTTCCTCAACCCTCAATCGTGATAAGGTTTTGGACCTTATATAATATTCTTGAAATTCCTCATGTGGCTAGCCCCATATGTAGGAGTAACGGAGACTAAAATGGAATCCTCATACCATGATGGTCAACAAAATAGGTCAACTTGTGAGGGGCATGATGTTTGTATACAAGCTCCAATTGACTCTATGTTTGCACAATTGGAAAGGTATACATGTGTATAATAGAAACATAAGGTTCAATCCATGATGGGAATGTTTTTACCCCAAAAAATCACGTTTAATGACTCAAGATGGTTCTTGAAGGTTTGAGCCCCCAATTTTCCAAAATGGGACCTACCAATAAAATGACCCTGCAAGCTAATCCCTCCAATTTCTTCCACTTTGAAAGAGTCAATATTGATAAAAACAAATAACATAATTATATAATCCAAATGATACCTCCCCATTTAGGGTGGATTTTGGTCTCCAAAAGATGAATTGAATGAGGCGAGGGAATTTTTCTTCTAGTTTCTCCCTGGAGTACCAATTTGATTTTCCTGAAACTTTCCCTTTAAGCACAATATACCAAAGGTCAAACTACCCCTATCTTGTAGTTTTGGACCTCTTCTGCAAAACATTGTCCTATACCAACTATTCCTGTGCATATGGTGCTAAGTATTCTATGGAAGGAAACACCTACTCCTCCTCTTGATCCAACATGTAAGGATGATAGAGTTTGAGATTATCCACATTCACTATTGAGTAAATTCACATGTATGGAGGTATATTGATTCTATAGGAGTTTTCTCCCACCTTTTCCAATACCTAAAGAATACCATACCATAGAGCATTGATCTTATTACTAGGATCATGTAGTCTTTCCTTATTCAACTGTAACCATACTCTATCTCCCAGTATAAATGTTCTCTCTATGTTGTGTTGGTCATGTCTAGCATTGTACTTTTCTTGTGACTTCTTCAATGTCTCATGTACATGAAAATGGATATTCCTAATCTTCTCGACGAACTTCTCTTCTTTTAATGATTCTCCCATTGTGTCTTCCCTCACTCCTCCCAGTTTTCCATAAACAACACCCTAGGGAGAAGGAAAGAAATACCGAAAACATGTTTCAAAAGGGGACTTACGAGTAGAAGTGTGGAATACTCTATCATAAGAGTGTTGTATACAGGTCACATTTTCACCCCAATTATTCATATGCTTTTTATTGTAACCCCCCAAAAGATTTACCAAAGTCTTGTTGTCTAATTTTGTCTTCCCATCTTTTTATGGATGGAATGCAGTAGTATTGTTGAGCTTATTGTCCATATCACACAAAAATGTATTCTAGAAGGAACCGAGAAATATGGTGTCCCTTTCTGAGATGCTTCTCCTTGGTATCCCAAAGTGCACCAGACCTATTTAAAGAACAAGTTTTTTCTTCTTGTCCCTTGATGGTATTTTTGTAAGGCATGCAAACGCACATTTTGTTGAACATGTCAACTACCACAAATAAATATTCATGTTCCTTCCACATGGTTTGTAAACCACCAACAAAATCCATGGAAATTATTTCCCAAGGTTTATTGGGTTTCGACAAGGGATTGTATGGACCTTGATTCTTGTTACTTAGATTAATGGTACAACAAAGTATACATCCTATAATATACCATGCTACATATTCTTTCGTTAGGCCAGTACACACAACTTTGTAAGTTGGCAACTATATTCCCAACACAATAATGGCATGCAACCTTGAAGGTGTGAGCCTCTCTGATAAGCTGCAATTGTTCACCTTTATTAAAATGAATCTTTTCAAGTTTGTAGAGTAAACTATTGTTGAAATGGTATTCATCCTTTTTGTCACACTCTTCTATATTAATTTGGACCTGTAGTTGTTCAAACACCTCCTTGAAGTATCATCTCCTATTTATGCCTCTCTATATGCATCATGGATAAAAGGATCCATGTGCATCAAAGCTCCCAAAGCTATAGTATTGGATGTGGGTGGCTCGGAAAGCATGCATGCCAAATTGTTGGTGCTACCCTTCTTATAATTTATGAACAAATGAAATTGTAATAAGAAAACCATCCATTTTTAGTGCCCGATTTGTTGTAAATTACTCTGGCCCTGCAAATACTAGAGTGGCTAGTAATTTGTGTGGATGATGATCTCCTTTTCCATCAGATAGTGATTCCAATTTTTGATATCTTGTACCAAGGGATAGAGCTCCTTGTTGTAGGTAAGGTAGTTGAGGACCGCCCCATGAAATACTTTAGAATGATAGAATATATGCATTCCTCTCTGCATTAAAATTCCTCCCATGTTATACCAACATGCATATGTTTCCACTTCAAAGGGATTTTTCAATTTTGGTAGTGGGAGCACTAGTGATTGATTGATTTTTATTTTAATATCATCAAATTCCTTTTGTTGGTTCTTCCGCTGCTAGAATCTCTTACCTCTAATTGTTATTGAACGAAGTGGTGCAAATACTACTGAAAACAAAGATATGAACTTCTACAAGTATTATGTTTCACCAAAAAAGCTCCTAAATTATGTGCAATATGTAAGAACTGGCCATTTCATGATGGTCTCCATCTTTGTGGGATCTAACTTGAGCTTGTCTCCGTCAATCACATACCCTAGATACACAAAAGACTACCGAGAAAAGTTTCATTTATTGAGATTCAACAACATCCAATGCTTCTTTAGGGTATCTAACACCTACATAAGATGTCATATGTGCTCCTCCCCAGTAGCATTATAAACCTATATATACTCTGAATATACAGTAACAAATGAATCTAAATAAGGGCATAAAACTCCATTCATTAGTGTTATAAATGTAGATGGTGTGTTGTATAAAATGAATCGTATAACAAACCACTTATACAAACCTTACCTTGCCTTCAATAAAGTGTTTGATGTATATTATTCATTGACTCGTACCTAGTTATATCCCGATTTCAAATCCATCTTATTGAAGTACTTGGCATGCTAGAGTTGTTCCAACAGATCATCAATCTTAGGTTGAGGGTACCAATTATTCATTGTAATATTGTTCAATTCCCTGTAGTTGATACACATTACCCAAGTCCCATATTTATTTGGTACAATTATGATCGATGATCACAAGGTGAGTTTCTTGGTGGAATCACACCCTGCTCTAACAATTTCTACAACTACTTCTTTACTTCATTTGCTTCCATAAAAATTGTCTATATAGCCCAATATTCTGTTGGCAAATGTTTTTACAGGAAGCGTAATCTTGTCATTGATGGAAAGTACAGCAGTAATGATGGCTTGAGTACAACACCGATGATCAACAGGAAAATAGAAGATAAGTCCAGGAAGATCGAATGATCGAAGGAAACGCTGACAAGTACAACAGTGAAGATGGCAGGATCATAGTGTGCATCGATGGACAAACAAGAACAATGAAGGCTCAGGAGGAATTAGCGCAGAGTCGAAATTATTCCAAGTAAGAAGGATGTGTAAGCTTGGAGGAGAAGTGTTGCTGATCATTGGATCCCATTCAAAATTCCCGAAAGAACGAGGGTCGTCAGATCTAAATGTAGACAAGAAGAGATCGTTGAAGAGGAAAACAGATCTCAGGCGTTAGATCCAAGCGCAGGATCCGACCATCATTGGATCAAGAAGAACACGCACGTCCTTTAAAGTACAAGGAGAAGCGGGCGTAATCGTGATATGCGAAATCACGATGTAATCTGAGCCATCAGATCAAGATTTGATCTGGACCGTTGATTCTAGTCCATCTCGGAGCCTCACCTATCGCGACTTGGAGTGACGAGAACCTCCGTCACAGGAATCGCGAGATGCGATATTGCGAGAAGATCAAGACCGTTGGATCACCAAGAACGTGGACCGTTGATCTGAACTCCATCTCGGAGCCTCGCCTATCACGACTTGGAGTGACGAGAACCTCCATCACAGGAATCACGAGATGCGAGATTGCAAGAAGATCAGGACCGTCGGATCACCAAGAACGTGGACCGTTGATTTGAAATCCATCTCGGAGCCTCGCCTATCGCAACTTGGAGTGACGAGAACCTCCATCACAGGAATCGTGAGATGCGATATTGCGAGAAGATCAGGACCGTCGGATCACCAAGAACGTGGACCGTTGATCTGAACTCCATCTCGGAGCCTCGCCTATCGCGACTTGGAGTGACGAGAACCTCCATCATAGGAATAGGGAGGTGCAATATTGCGAGAATATCAGGACGGTCGGATTACCAAGAACATCGATCGTTGATCTGAGCTCCATCTCGAAGCTTCGCCTATCGCGATCGGGAGTGACGAGAATCTCCAACGAAGGAACAACGAGATGCGAGATCATGCTGAGATCAGGACCGTTGATTCATCAAGATCATGAACCGTCGATCAAGGTCGATGAAGATCATAAGTTCGCAAAGAAAGTGCAAAACGAGTAAATAACGACAATACCCTTCAGAGTTAATCCAACGGTGCAGGTGAATTTTAAAAAGATCGGAGGGCTACTATTGCACGACACAGTGAAACTGCTAGTAACCATTGATGGTTTCTACCAGAGGATGCGAAGAGACTTCGGTGTGATTTCCAGAGGAGAAGAAGAGTCACATGGAATCTGCCAGTGGAATGAAGACGACTCGTGGAGGCGATTGATAGTTGGATGGGATTGAGGTTGTAACTGAAATAGAGAAGGTGAGCTCGACTGTAACAGAGAAGACGAAGAGTCTCAATTGCTAGAGAGGCTGAGGAATCTCAGCATAACACCCAGTGATACTGGACACACGGGGCGAACCACCAGAGAAGATGAAGTGTCATGATGATGATCAGATAGAGCACTCGAGAGGTGGAGGATAATGATGGAGAGTATGCATGCAAAGGCATGGAGAACATTGAATGCACAAGTTGCACAAAAGCTATAAATACATGGTACAAAGAAGAGATTGGGTCATTGTTGGGGCTGGAGGTTGCTATGAATGTTGTTGGTGAAGGTAATTCATGTGTGAAGAAGGAGGAGAGTGCAACAGTTGAATAGCACAGAAGAGGAACTGTGCAGAGAATGGAGATGGCACACAGAGCATAAAAAGTAGAAGAACAGATAGCGCAAGTGATGTGAGCAAAAAGGAAATGAGGCAGACAGAGCAACGAAATGCAGCAGAACAGTGATAAGTCTGGTAAGCCATTGTTGAACATCATATCACTGTAATAAGTTTCAGTAGCAAAGATTTATATTTTAGGGTGGTTGGGAGGTGTTAGGGAGGACTGTTGTCCTCAGAGGTTCAAGTAGGTGCTTGAACACAGGGAGTTGTAGCTTCCTTCTAGTTGGTGCTAGAGAAACCAGGGAGTTGTAGCTTCCTTCTAGTTGGTGCTAGAGAAACCAGGGAGTTGGTGCTTCCTTCTAGTAGGTGCTAGAGAAAACAGAGAGTTGGTGCTCTCAGCAAGTTGCAGCATGCAAAACTGAGGTTGTAGCCTCATTATGAGTTGGTGCTCATATGTATGATACTGTAAAGAATGTAACCATTACTTATCATATAAAAGAAAAGAGGTTTTTACCCTGCATGGGTTTCCTCAGAAAATATTTGTCTCTGTGTTTCTCATATATGTGAATGATGCTAAAAGTGCCATTGTTTATTTCCCTGCATTATTGTGATCATCAATCAGAGTCTCTACAAAGAGTTTAAAAGAACCATAATTGTTTAAGCATGGTAACAATTGATTCACCCCCCCCCTCTCAGTTGTCCAACAATTGGTATCAGAGCCGGCCCCTTTTTTCTAAGGGTAGATTCTAGAGCTTAAACATGTATAGTCATGAAGGAAATTCAACCAATAAGGCTCCTCTGTTCAATGGAACAAACTTTACCTTCTAGAAAGTTAGAATGAGAACCTACATAATGGCTTTAGGTGCAGATGTCTGGGATGTGGTAGAGACTGGTTATGTAAAGCCAATTGTGCTAGCTAATAAGGACGACAAACTAGAATTTAGCTTCAACGCTAAGGCTGTGAATGCTATCTTGAGTGGGCTTGCAGAAGCAGAATTTGTGAAAGTTATGCACCTAGGAACTACCAAAGAAATGTGGGACAAACTCATTAACAATTATGAGGGTAATGAGAAGGTAAAGGATGCAAAGCTTCAAACCTACAAAATACAATTTGAACAGCTGAAGATGAAGGAATATGAAACTGTTGGAAAATACTTTCTGAGAGTAGAAGAAATGGTAAATGCAATGAAGGCACTTGGTGAAACAATTGGGGAACCTTCTTTAGTTAAGAAAATCTTGAGATCTCTCCCAGATAGGTTCGACCCGAAGGTCTCTGCTATAGAAGAACTTAATGATCTAAAAACCTTGCAGTTTGACCAACTTCTCGGAACATTGACTGCATATGAAATGAGAATAGTTAAAGATAAACCCACCTCCAGAGAAGCATCATTTAAAGCAGACAAGAATGAGGATTCTGAGCCCGATGAAATTGAAGCAAAATTTGTAAAGAGACTGAAGAAGGGATCTGGAAAATACAAAGGTAAACTGCCCTTCAAATGTTTTAACTGTGGTAGGATAGGTCATTTTGCAAACAAATTTCCCCACAAAGGAAAGGATCAGACTTGTGATGATGAGGAGAAATACAAACACATAAATTTCCTTAAAGAGAATAACTTTAAGAACAAAAGTCTTTGTGCAAACAATGATGATGATCCCTCAGATGAAGAGGATAATGATTCATCTATTGAAGATAAACTAAATGACTTCACACTTATGGCCAAAGAGAATTATGATGAGCAAAGCACAGGCAGTAATGAGGATGATGAAGAAGTTGTGGTTGACATGGAAGGAGAATTGATCAGTGCACTGGAAGAGATTGACAGACTAAGAATCAAGAACAGAAAGCAAAGACAATTGTTAAAACAGTTTGAGAAAGACAGTAAAGAACCTGATGAAGACCTTGTCCTACTAAAAGTAGAATAGGAAGAGGCAAATAAAATCAAAGAGATTCTGAAACAACAACTATCAAAAAAGAAGGCAAGATGTGAATCATTAGAACAAGAAGTAGTGAAAACAAGGAAAGAAATGGAGAAATTTCAAGCCTTGTATAATCAGAATCTGTCAAGTATGAAAGCCTCAAAAGGATTAACCACCATTCTGAATCAGCAAAGGAATCCCAAGCTGAAAACTAGTTTGGGGTATGAAGAGGGATCAAGCAGTGGGAAGCCAAGAATTGAAGAACCTATCAAGTCTGTCAAAAGCACAACCAATGACGATAACAAACCTGCAGGAACAAAGGCAGACAATCAGCCACCCAGGACAAGTAAAGGAAAAGGTGCCAGGATTGAATCTGAAGAACAAAGAAACAATGTTCTTTCTACTAAAAGATGTCATCAGTAAGAAAGAAATCAATTTGTTCAAAGAAGACAACCATTTTCCAGGTACAAAGAATTTTTCTACGGCTATTGTTTCTATTGTTCTAACTTCGGTCACAAAGCTGTAAATTGTTCCTTAAGACCTAGAAATGAGCAA
>ML806291.1:33066-124678 GCA_009831015.1 Picea engelmannii
TGACAAAACACCTTATGAATTATGGTTTGGAAGACCTGCCTCAATCAAACACTTCAGAGTCTTTGGGAGTAAATGCTACATAAAGAATAATGATGAAAACCTCGGCAAATATGATGACAGGGCGGATGAAGGTATTTTCTTAGCGTATGATACAAACAGTAAAGGATACAAATTCTATAATAAGCAGCTGCATAAAATGGTTGACTGTATTGATGTAAAAATTGATGAAGGAATCCCAGCAAGAGAGGTGTACGGTAATGAGTCTTCTACAGAAGACACAGCTAAAGCTGAAGATGAACAGGTTCAAGAATCAGAAAATGAAGAATCTGAATTAGATGAAGACTCAGACACTCAGACAGACTCAAATCAGAAGTCAACTACAAATTCCTCCTCTAGAATCATTCAAAAGAATCATCCTGCAAGTCAGATAATTGGAGAAAAAAGAAAAAAGGGGTACAAACCAGGAGAAAGCTAATCAAAACCACCGAACAATCTCATATAGCTCTCATATCCATGCTGGAACCCAAGAATTTTAATGAATCCAACACAGATGATCACTGGGTTAAAGCAATGAATGAAGAACTTGATCAGATTGAGAAAAACAATACATGGGAGATGGTTCAAAGACCCGAAGGTAAAAATGTCATTGTCTCCAAATGGATCTTTAAGAATAAGATGAATGAGCAAGGACAAGTTATCAGGAACAAAGCAAGGTTAGTCTGTAAAGGCTATGCTCAGATAGAAGGACTGGATTTTGATGAAACATTTGCGCCCGTAGCAATATTAGAAGCTATAAGAATGTTTCTTGCCTATGCTTGTCATAAAAGGTTTAAAGTCTACCAAATGGATTTCAAGTCAGCCTTTCTCAATGGAGATTTAAGTGAAGAAGTCTATATGGAACAACCAGAGGGTTTCAACTTGTCTGATAACCCTAACTTAGTATGCAAGTTGAAGAAATCTTTATATGGTTTAAAACAAGCCCCTCGAGCCTAGTATCACAGACTGGATACGTATCTCAAAGACAAAGGGTTCAAGAGAGGAACAACTGACATCAATCTATATATTAAGAAAGAGGATAATGATTTGCTCATCGTACTGGTCTATGTAGATGACATCATCTTTGGATGCAATAAGGATTCATTGGTATAATGGTTTGCTTTTTCCATGGAGTCTGAATTTGAAATGTCTATGATAGGAGAACTGACATTTTTCCTTGGTCTGCAAATTACTCAGAGACCCGAAGGGATCTTCATTTCTCAAGGAAAATATTTAAGAGAAATGCTGAAAAGGTTTCAAATAGAAGATTCTAAACCTGTGGGTACACCTATGGTAACTGGATGTAAATTAAGCAAGGATGATTATTCCCCTGATGTTGATAAAAGCTCATATCGATCAATGATAGGAAGCCTCATGTACATCACAACATCTCGCCCAGACATAATGCATGTTGTAGGAATGGTAGGAAGATATCAGGCTGCACCTAAACAGAGTCATTTGCAAGCTGTCAAAAGGATATTCAGGTACTTAAAAGAAATAATGACTTATGGTCTGTGGTATCCCAAAAATCAAAGTCTTCAGTTGACTGCTTATTCAGATGCAGATTGGGCAAATTGTGTTGATGAGAGAAAAAACACCAGTGGAGGAGCACTCTTCTTGGGTAACTCTTTAGTAGCCTGGCTTAGTAAAAAGCAAGGTTCCATTTCTTTATCAACCACAGAGGTAGAGTACATTGCTGTTGCTACTTGTTGCACACAGGTATTATGGATGATTCAGACACTTGCAGACTTAGAGGTACAATATACTGCACCGATCCCAATTCATTGTGATAACACAAGTGCCATCAGTCTGTCTAAAAATCCTGTCCTCCACTCCAAGACAAAACATATTCCCATAAAATATCATTTTCTGAGAGAGCAGGTCACCAATCAGATTGTTAAGGTCCATTACATTCCCACTACATAACAAATTGCAAACATTTTTACTAAGCCCCTAGCCAAGACACCGTTTGAATATCTCAGACAACAGCAGTGTGTCATTTCGTTTCACACCTAAAAGAGTCCATCTTGTTAGGGGGAGATTTATATTGTTTGAATATCTAATGCCTCCTAAAATTACTGCAATAGCTCAGGGGGAGCATGTCTCTTCTTTGACATTGATGTCAAAGGGGGAGAAAATAATTCGGGTGCCTTAGTTGCCATCAATGCCAAAGGGGGAGATTGTTGGCAAATGTTTTTACAGGAAGCGTAAGCTTGTCATTGATGGCAAGTACAGAAGTAATGATGGCTTGAGTACAACACCGATGATCAATAGGAAAATAGAAGATAAGTCCAGGAAGATCGAATGATCAAAGGAAATGCTGGCAAGTACAACAGTGAAGATGACAGGATCAGAGTGTGCATCGATGGAAAAACAGGAACAACGAAGGCTCAGGAGGAATTAGCGCAGAGTTGAAATTCTTCCAAGTAAGAAGGATATGTAAACTTGGAGGAGAAGCGTTGCTGATCGTTGGATCCCATTCAAAATTCCTGAAAGAATGAGGGTCGTCAGATCTAAATGTAGACAAGAAGAGATCGTTGAAGAGGAGGACAGATCTCAGGCATTAGATCCAAGTGCAGGATCCGACCATCATTGGATCAAGAAGAACCCGCACGTTCTTTAAAGTACAAGGAGAAGCGGGCGTAATCAAGATATGCGAAATCACGATGTAATCTGAGCCATCAGATCAAGCTTTGATCTGGACCATTGATTCCAGTCCGTCTCGGAGCCTCACCTATCGCGACTTGGAGTGACGAGAACCTCTATCATAGGAATCGCGAGATGCGAGATTGTGATAAGATCAGGACCGTCAAATCACCAAGAACGTGGACCGTTGATCTGAACTCCATCTCAGAGCCTTGCCTATCGCGACTTGGAGTGACGAGAACCTCCATCATAGGAATCACGAGATGTGAGATTGCGAGAATATCAGGACCATCGGATCACCAAGAATGTGGACCGTTGATCTGAACTCCATCTCGGAGCCTCACCTATCGCGACTTGGAGTGACGAGAACCTCCATCACAAGAATCGCGAGATGCGAGATTGCGACAAGATCAGGACCGTCAGATCACCAAGAACGTGGACCGTTGATCTGAACTCCATCTTGGAGCCTCGCCTATCATGACTTGGAGTGACGAGAACCTCCATCACAGGAATCACGAGGTGTGAGATTGCGAGAAGATCAGGACCGTCGGATTACCAAGAACATGGATTGTTGATCTGAGCTCCATCTCGGAGCTTCGCCTATCATGACTGGGAGTGACGAGAATATCCATCGAAGGAACAACGAGATGCGAGATCACGATGAGATCAGGACCGTTGATTCATCAAGATCATGAACTGTCGATCAGGTTCGATGAATATCATAAGTTCGCAGCGAAAGTGCAAAACGGGTAAATAACAACAATACCCTTCAGAGTTAATCCAACAGTGCAGGTGAATTTGAACAAGATCGGAGGGCTATTGTTTCACGACACAGTGAAACTACCAGTAAACATTGATGGTTTCTACCAGAGGATGCGAAGAGACTTCGGTGTGATTTCCAGAGGAGCAGAAGAGTCACATGGAATCTGCCAGTGGAATGAAGACGACTCGTGGAGGCGATTGACAGTTGCTTGGGATTGAGGCTATAACTGAAACAGAGAAGGTGAGCTCGAATGTCACAGAGAAGACGAAGAGTCTCAACTTCCAGAGAGGCTGAGGAATCTCAGCATAACACCCAGTGATACTGGACACGCGGGGCGAACCACCAAAGAAGTTGAAGTGTCACGATGATGATCAGATAGAGCACTCTAGAGGTGGAGGATAACGACGAAGAGTATGCATGCAGAGGCATGGAGAACATTGAATGCACAAGGTGCACAGAAGTTATAAATACACGGTACAAAGAAGATATTGGGTCGTTGTTGGGGTTGGAGGTTGTTGTGAATGTTGTTGGTGAAGGTAATTCATGTGTGAAGAAGGAGGAGAGTGCAGCAGCTGAATAGCACAGAAGAGGAACTGTGCAGAGAATGGAGATGGCACACAGAGCATAAAAATCAGAAGAACAGACAGTGCAAGTGATGTGAGAAGAAAGGCAATGAGGCAGACAGAGCAACGAAATGCAGCAGAACAGTGATAAGTCTAGTAAGCCATTGTTGAACAGCATATCACTATAATAAGTTTCAGTAGGAAAGATTTATATTTCAGGGTGGTTGGGAGGTGCTAGGGAGGACTGTTGTCCTCAGAGGTTCAAGTAGGTGCTTGAACACAGGGAGTTGTAGATTCCTTCTAGTTGTTGCTAGACAAACCAGGGAATTGGTGCTTCCTTCTAGTTGGTGCTAGAGAAACCAAGGAGTTGGTGCTTCCTTCTAGTAGGTGCTAGAGAAAACAGAGAGTTGGTTCTCTCAGCAAGTTGCAGCTTGCAAAACTGAGGTTGTATCCTCATTATGTGTTGGTGCTCATATGTATGATACTGTAAAGAATGTAACCATTACTTATCATATAAAAGAAAAGAGGTTTTTACCCTGCATGGGTTTCCTCAGAAAATATATGTCTCTATGTTTCTCATATATGTGAATGATGCTGAAAGTGCCATTGTTTATTTCCCTGCATTATTGTGATCATCAATCAGAGTCTCTACAAAGAGTTTAAAAGAACCATAATTGTTTAAGCACGGTAACAACTGATTCACCCCCCCCCTCTCAGTTGTCCAACATATTCGACAAGGAGGAGTCTGGAAATAATTGTATTTTTTTCTCCACTTCCCTCTCGGGTGGCATCCCTTTATGCTCCTAGAAAACTCCCCTGTATTCCTTTAGAAACTCATCCAATTCATTTTTATGCTCCTTCGTACACCTTTCCAGGGATGTATTTACTTTTAATGACTCTTCACTAGGATGATTTTCCCTTAGGAAAAGTAGAACATATTTATTACTAGAACTGATCAATTTTTTACCTTTATTGGCACTTGCTAGTGAATTTTTTTATTTTCCTTTGGTCTCGTTGATGATGAATTATTTCTCATCCTTGTTGAGGCAGTACTATTTGGCGCTCTGCATGAACACAACATCCATCATATACATGTAGGGGCTTCCAAAAAATACTCTACATATATCCAATGGTACTACGTTCAATTATGCTTCATCTATAAATTCAACACTCACAAAAAATTTAATATTACATTTATTTGTTACTCTGATCTCCTCATCCTTGTTTACCCAACCCAATGAATACCATAATGTAATGTCCTATATCCAAACTGAAGAACATTACAGTGCAAAATGCTTTTAAAATTAATTTTTTTACAACTAATTCAATTTCCCATAGCTTCCAGCTACGATTTACATATATATTTAACTATTTTATATTACCAAAAATTAGATGCATATACAACATACAAAAATAGACATGAAACTAAACTAATAAACCAACATAGTACAACATATAAATCCTTATCAAATACACAGAGTTCATGCACAACAATTTAACTCATACATACAAGACAAAAAATAGTTAAAACACATATCCTTCAAATTAATTGTAAAACCAACTACTTAGGAAAGACATTCCACCCAACCATAGACTTGTTGTTCTAAATATCAACAACAAGTCACCCCTGAGTTGAGGCCAGTAATCCACAAAAGAGAGTTGTGTCTCATTGTCCACTCATAGCTCAAAAATCCCACAACCTACTGATAATATTGATTTTCCACCAGCTCTCTTCCTCTTGACCTTACCAAACCAAGGAATGTACCCCTTCAGTGATATCAGACCATTGAGATTCCCATACATTTATCAAGGTCTCTCTAGCACGGGTAATCAAGAATTTGTCAGCTGAGAACTCAAGGGAACTTGCTAGTAGGAAAAACTACCAGCAAAAAAAAAAACACTTGTTGTTACGATACGACTCACTTGTCATGCATGACAACCCGACTCTTCAATCTTCAGATCCAAAATTCTCCAAAAAATCTCTAGCATGCTCTAGAATTCGCCCTGCATGGATTCTCCATCTCCGAGATCTCTTTCTTCCTCTCTACTTGTTGCTCATGCACCAAAAATCAATGTGTAAAAATATTGTAGATACCAATATAAATTTCCCCTCCTTTAGATTTCTTTCTTGACTCACACACTTCCCCAAGCTTATTGTACTCAACCCCCATGCTCCCAATAACTATGGGATGTGACTTATGACAACCACCCTCTTACATGCATTCAATCATTCGCTTTGGGAACACTTAATTAGAAATTAGAAGGTTCATATACCAATATAAAATTTAGGAAAATGGGTTGAATTAATATAAATGGGTAATTTCCCCTTGGACCCCTCTTAGACATTTTACTAGACCCTCCCCTCTCTTGTGGATTAATCCATCCCCCATCTCTTTCCATGTCCCCTTAGTAGCTGGCATCACATTTTATTATTAAAATTCAGAAACAAAATTCATATATTACATTACTTGGTCATAGCCACATATTATATCTACATTAAGCATTAATTAAATCAAGGATTACAGTGGGGATGTAACAAGCTAGGAGGAGAAGCAATTTCATTCTATGTTATTGTATTTTGTTCTATACTAGAGAGAAACAACTGGGAGTGGGAATTTAGAGAGCATAAGATACATGGTTAATGTTTTGTAGAAACCTAATAGGCCATAGGTATTAGGTGACTCTATAGAGATAACCTTCTTTGAACTTGCATTATTTCCATACTAGAGAAAAGAGAGCAGAGAAGCCTCACCTTGTAGTTGGGTTTTCTCTCGTAAGGGTTTCCCAGAGAAAATCTTTGTGTTACTTTTTGGATGGTGAGTGATTTTATTTCATTGCTCTCTATTTTCTGCATTCTTTCTATTTCATGCATAAGTATAAAATCAATATGTAAAGATCGTGGAATCTAAAGGAATTTAACCTTGATAGTTTAGATTTCAGTTTTATTTATGAAATATGTTGTGACGAATTGTTTTAGTGGAATATCCAAGACACTTTACAAATCACTCCTTCTTATGGTTTATGAAATATTGAGTCATGTTTCTCTAATTTGTATCAGTTTTTCATGTTGTATTAAAGTTTGGGTCCTGACAAAGAATTATCAATGACCAATAATTGGATACATTCTTTGTAGTTGATGCGAGTGAATTTGTTCGTGGGATATCTTCTCTATGTGGTTTACATGGTTTATGATGTCTGTCATAGTGATTATGCACATTATGTATTTACGATAACACCTTCATTAGTTGCATGCTCAGTCACTTTCTAGTTAATAGTTGTGGAATGTTTGCCTCTCTTCTTGAAAAGTGTGCACATACCAAAAATTTTCAGTTCTGGAACCTAGACCAATGTAAATTTGTGGCCTCCTAATTTCTAGCAAAGAAAACACCATTTTTTTGTGACTCACTATCATCTTCCTTCAATGATACCATATTCCAGTGTTCATATTGTACATGTGGTTTCTAGAATATTAGCCAACTAGGCACTTGTGTTGAGGGAGACTCACTACTACTATCTACTTCAATAAGCACATTGACTAAAAACTTGTTCCATTTGATACAATGACTAAAATCTTACCCCATATGATACAATGCATCCATCACATGTGCCTAATCAAAATGTACCCACATGTCAAGTTGAATTAAAAGGAGTATTGGTGAGTGAAAGTTACAATTACATGATGAATTAAACATAATGGAGCATTGTTGTCCAACACCATAATTTCGATAATGTGAGCCAATTTTTTATCTTCAACATGACATAATTACTCTTCTAGTCATAGCCATTAACTCTCTTATCATGGTCAGAATATAAATTGTTCATCATAGATGCACTCTTCTCTTGTTTGATGGATGTAATTTTTTTTAGCTGTAAAAAAAAAACTAATTATTCTCGAGTCATTCTGAACTTCATCTCTCATAAGGTTTTGGTGTCTGTTGTGAGTTTTTTTTGCAATTTAAATTTCTTTCTAGGAAGAATTATGCTCAATATTAAGAAAAATCTCAAATGTATTGATGTAGATAATGTAACCAATAGAAAAAAACCTAAATGTGATAAAGGTAATTGATCTCTTGATAGATACTGGAGATAGTGAACAAATTTCAAAAAAATCCTATTGAGGATAAGTGTCTTGTATTATGCCTCAACCCTTCCTCTTTCAAACCTCCATCAAAATGATTGTATTACATATATTTTTCCACTTTTTTGCATCAACAGATCTTGAAATAAATGAACTCTAATAGATCTGTGCAACAAATTTTAATTTAAAATTTTGAAGACAAATTATGGAACAACAATTTTCTTCCACTACTTGATCACACATTCCACTTAACACCACATAGGTTCAATAACCATGAACTCGTAGACATATTTTTTCTTTCTTATATAAAATTAAAGTACAAATTGATGAAACATTTACGATCTTAAATTTACATTGGAAAAGTCTTACAAATCTATTTTTCAAATTAAACTGCCTTACAACCATAACAAATCATTTTACCATTATCAAAATTCATGCTTAACTTGAATGTACTCCCTTCCTCATCAATATCATGAGTTAACATCATGAAGGAGCTAACATGATCTAAATACTTGAAAACAGATTTAATATTGTCACCATCTCTTCCCCATGGCTCCATTACCATGTTACGAAATAGAACGAGAAAGACATTAACTTGATGGAAAATTCTTAAGCCATATTCAACACATGTATTCATCTCATGATATCAATTTATAGTACATGTATTTGACCTTCTATAGATATAGATTTCACTGACAACTCATCAGTCGATAATGAGAACACCTCATCAGTAGATAATGATGATAACTCATAAGAATTTGGTCTTGGAGTTTCTGATTGTTTAGGGATTCAAAGTCTAACAAATATATGTGTTTTTTTTAAAGTTATATATAGTTCAAATTACGTATTTATTGATTGAAATATATTACATTCTTCTAGACTTAAGATGGAAATGATTATTCAAAGGGATATAAGGTTGTTAACAATTATTTACCTATGTGTTTTTTTATTAAATCTTTGAATGTTAACAACTTTTGATGTCAAATTCATTTTATTTCCTTATATATGTGCATGTTTTTAATGCAAAGGTGTATACAAAATTGACAATTCCCTAGGGTGACAACACTATACTTGTTTATAGGCACAATAAATTATATAGTTATTTTACAATTTAATTTAAAATTTCATCAAAGCATTTCTATATACATGGTTTTTTGGGTCCATGATGTGAAATTGATTGAATAT
Source organism: Picea engelmannii (assembly GCA_009831015.1). Lineage (NCBI taxonomy): Eukaryota > Viridiplantae > Streptophyta > Pinopsida > Pinales > Pinaceae > Picea > Picea engelmannii. The sequence continues at coordinate 42,338 of ML806291.1, forward strand.
TATTGTAGTAAATTTTATAATTACATTTATTAATAATGATACCACATATGAAATACCACACAATTCAATGCATTACGATGTGATACATCTCACACACTTTTGATGAAAGATGAAAGAGACAAAATACAACATTTTAAGTGTTTTTGCAATCCTATACAATGCAAGACAACACTAACTTGATGCATACAAAATTTATTTGTCATGTTTTCCATCACTATGGCGATGCCACGTAAAACACACATCCAAGAAAAGGATGCATTAATGATGTAAATTTGACAAAAATCAGAATGTGACTTATAGAATTGTGCGTTGTGTTGTGAAATTTTTTTATTTTTTTTAAATGAATTCTGTGATGAATGATTAGTCTACAACAACTTATTGTAGTAGTGATAGGATCATCTACTTCATCATATTTCCCTTCTCTCACCATGGGAGGCCACTTGTTTCAATGAAGGTGCTATTCACTTGTGTCAGTGAAGACACTCTTCACCATGTTTGATTAGTTCAAGGGCCAACTACTTGTACACAGACTTCGTTGGGGACATGTACTAAATTCAACAAGAAAAGGATTGGTATGGTACCATTTTTTAAGAATTGTAATCTCGTTAAAGAAATTAGTTAGTGAAACGGTTTACGGTTACTCCTATTTCTTAACCATAAAACTGTCAATTTGTAGTTTTATACAGTTAATATGAAATCAACATCTGTGCGTTCATTTCCAACATTTCTGGTATTCTTTCTTTATTTCTATTTACATGGTATCAGAGAAATAGGTTGGGAGAAGGAGATTCTGATTCATGTTCTTGTCTGCTCCTGCATCTCTCTTCCACAGTGAAGAATACCATTCTGAATGTTGAGTAGTAGCTTCTGATTCCTGTTGTTGTCTACTTCCACATCTCTCTTCCACAATGAAGAATACCTTCTGAAACGATTCCAGTTGTTGTCTGCGCCGCCAACCATTTTGAAGAATCTGCCTTCCAGTTTGAAGAAGTGCCACAGAGTTGCCACCGGTTTGGAGAAGAGTGGCCCGCCAGTTTGAAGAAGTGCCATAGAGTTGTCGTCGGTTTGGAGAAGAGCCATTGTCGAATTGGAAGATGGATTTGGATGAGAATTACAGGCTTGGAATTCCCTTACTCTCGATTTTGCTAAAGAGTATTTATAAAATTTGGAGTTTATTTAAAGTTTCATTATATCAATTATTTAAAAAACAATTGTGGTTGATATTTTGGAATTAGAAAAATGTCTAGTTCTTGGTCAATTCAACCACCAAATTTAGTTGGTTCCAATTATGATTTTTGGAGTGAGAAGGTGAAATCCATTTTGCAAGGTCAAGGATGTTGGGATTGTGTTGAAACAGGGTTCATATAACCTTATGCAAATGTTGTTGCTGCTATGACTGTTATTCAAAGAAAAACATTAGAAGAACTTAAGAAAAAAGAAAGAAAATCCAAATCATATATTTTAGTTTCTTTAGATGATTCTATATTTCCTAAAATTATTGGTGCCAAGACTGCTAAAGAAGCATGGGATATTCTTAAGTTATCTTATAAGGGCAATGATAAAGTGAAAACTGTGAGACTTCAAACCCTTAGAACTCAATTGGAAACCCTCAAGATGAGTGAATCAGAAAGTGTTGATCAGTCTATGACTAAATTTATGGGTATTATTAATTGAATTAGGATTAATGGCGAAAAAGAACTCACAGACCAAAGAGTTGCTGAAAAATTTCTTAGAAGTTTACCTAAGAAATTTGAAATGGTAGTTACTGCTCTTCTTGAGTCGAAAGATCTAACTAATTTTTCTATAGAAGAACTAACTGGTTCATTGTTATTTCATGAATAAAGGATGACCTTGGATCTTGGTACTTTAGAACATGCATTTCAGACTAAGGTTTCCATGGATAGAGATAGAGACAAAGGTTTTCATGGACATGCTAGAGGACGTTCTCAAGCAAGAGATAAACCTGAACAAACAAAAGACAAGTTAAAGCAGTCCAGATTTTCTTCACAAGATCATGGTCAGAGATGGACAAGTAAATCAGAAATTCAATGTCGTTATTGTAAAAATTTGGGTCATCATATATCTGAATGTCATAAGTTGCAGTTTAGAAATAAAGCTAATGTCACAGAAAGTGAAACATATGATACTTTGTTTCTTTGATGTCAAGTATCTCAACAAATTCTTGACAAAGATGTTTTGTTGCTAGAGAGTGGATGTAGAAATCATATGACTTGTCACAATGATTTATTTTCTAATATTGATATATCTCTTATTACTACAATTAGTTTGGGTGATGATCATTCGATCAAAGCTTCAGGAAAAGGTGGTGTGCCAGGTTTAACAAAGCAAGGTGAAGTGAAAAATATTCCTGATGTTTAATATGTACCAAATATCAAACACAATTTGTTGAGTATAGGGCAATTAATGGAACATGGTTATGATGTTACTTTCCACAACAACACTTGCACAATTCTTAATCCAACTAAAATACTTGTTGCAAAAGTCCCTATGAAAAAGAACAAATTGTTTCCCTTAGAAATGAGAATTGGGAAGATGTATGCATGTAATATTTCTATTGTGACTGAAACTGAGTTATGGCATTATCTTTATGGTCATTTACCAGTCAAAAGTATGAGTTTGTTACAAAGACAGTCTATGGTGACAGGATTGCCTCCTTCGATTAATCAAATTCCTTCTTGTTAAAGTTGCATAATAGGAAAACACCAGCGAGATAGTTTTCCATCATCCTCTTATAGCGCCAAAGAGTGCTTAGAGTTAGTTCACACAGAGTTATGTGGACCTATGCAAAATCAGTCGATTGGTGGAAGTTATTATTTTGTGACAGTTACTGATGATTTTAGCAGGAAAGTTTGAGTTTATTTTCTCAAACACAAATTCGAGACTTTCACTCGATTCAAAGAATTCAAGGCTGAAGCAGAGAAACAAAGTGTCATATTTGTCAAATTTTTGAGATATGATGGAGGAGGTGAATATGACTCAAGAGAGTTTGTTGATTTTTGTAAACATCATGGTATTAAAAAGAAAACGACTACCAGATATACTCCACAACAAAATGGAGTGGCAGAAAGAAAGAATCGCACCATCATGAACATGGCCAGGAGTTTACTTACAGCAAGAAAAAATTCCAAAGATTATTGGGCTGAAGTAGTTGCATGTTCAATTTACATACTTAACAGATCACCAACTTCTAGTGTTCAAGGTAAAGTACCTAAAGAAAAATGGAGTGGATCTAAGGTAAATGTTTCTCATTTCAAAAAATTTGGTTCTATTGCTTTTTCTCATGTTCCTAAAGAGCTAAGAAAGAAGCTTGATGATAGAAGTGAGATGTACATTTTTATTGGCTATAGTGAACCGTCAAAAACATACAGATTATACAATCTTATTACTAAGAAATTTCTAGTAAGTAGATATATTAAATTTATGGAAGATAAATCATGGGATGAAATGGAAAACAATACTTCTCACACTCGTTATTTTGATTTAGATGAACATCAAGCACCTACAAAGCTAGATGAACATCAATAATCGATAACACATCTTCCAAGATTGCAAGTTCAAAATGAAAGTAGTTCTTCGTCTCATAATGGTTCTTCATCTCATAGTGATTCTGATTCTGACCATAATCATCAAAGAATGAGAAGTTTGCGTGATATATATGACCAAGATGATAATGTAGTATAGTTAGCATTTTTCTCATCTCAACCTACTTGTTTTGATGAAGCTACAAAGAAAAAAGAATGGGTAGATGCAATCAATAATGAAATAGAAGCTACTGAAAGAAACAATACATGGGATTTAGTTGATCTACCTGCAAATAAAAATGTCATAAGTGTCAAATGGGTTTATAAAACTAAACTGAATGAAAAAGGTGAGATTGATAAACACAAAGCAAGGTTAGTTGTGAGAGGTTTTTCATAGCAACCTGGCATTGATTATGGTGAAACTTTTGCACCTGTAGCAAGATTAGATTATGTTCGATTTGTTTTGGCCATTGCAGGACAAAATAAGTGGCCTATTTATCAAATGGATTTCAAGTCTGCCTTCTTGAATGGAGTGTTAAATGAAGAAGTGTATGTTCATCAACCACCTGGATTTGAAGTTAAAACACAAGAGCACCGAGTGTACAAATTAAAGAAAGCCTTGTACGGTTTGAAGCAAGGTCCGCGAGCTTGGTATAGTAGAATTGATCATTATTTACTCAAAGATGGTTTCAGTAGGAGCGAAAATGAGCCTACTTTGTATATCAAGGTAAATCAGCATGGTAATATTCTCATCCAATGTCTTTATGTTGGTGACATGATCTACATAGGAAACATGATGTTAGATGCATTTAGATCGACCATGAAAAATGAGTTTGAAATGATAGATCTTGGATTAATGAAGTATTTATTAGGCATTGAAGTAGACCAATCTAATCATGGTGTATTTATTAGACAACAGAAATATGATGTTGATGTTTTGAAAAAATTTAAGATGGAAAAGTGTAAGCCTCCTGACACTCATATTGTTCTTGGCACTAAATTAAGAAAGGAATATTTGGGATTAGTAATAAGTTTCACATTGTATAAACAACTTGTTGGTAGTCTTATGCATCTTACTACTACAAGACCTGACATAACATATGCAACAAGTTACATTTCCAGGTTTATGGAATCTCCTAAGGATTCTCATTGGAAAGTTGGTAAGAGGATCTTAAGATACATTGCAGGTACAACCACTTATGGTTTTTGGTACATAGCTTCAGAAAACATTATTTACAGGTTATACCGACAGTGATTATGCAGGAAGTATTGACGACAGAAAAATCACTTCGAACTATGTTTTTCTTTTTGGAAAGAATTTGATTTCATGGGCATCTAAGAAGAAGCCCATAGTTTCTATCTCTTCTGCAGAAGTGGAATATGTAGCGGAAACAACAGCAGCATGCCATGCAGTTTGGCTTAAAAGGCTTTTGATGGATTTTAGATATACGACAAAAGAGCCTATTTCGATTTTTTGTGACGATAAATCAGCCATTTCCTTGTCGAAGAATAATGTGTTTCATCAGAAAAGAAAACACATTGATACTCGATTTCACTTCATTCGTGAACTCGTAAAAAATGATGACATTTTTCTCGAATTTTGTGGTTCTAAAGCTCAGCTAGCTGATATCTTCACTAAACCTTTGGGAATAGATGTTTTTCAATTTTAACGTCAAAGTTTAGGCATTATTAATAATGTAATCCTCGAGATTAAGAGGGAGTGTTAGGAATTGTAATCTCATTAAAGAAATTAGTTAGTGAAACGGTTTATAGTTACTCCTGTTTCTTAACCATAAAACTGTCAATTTGTAGTATTTATACAGTTAATATGAAATCAACATATGAGTGTTCATTTCCAACATTTCTAGTATACTTTTTATTTTTGTTTACACCATTGATCTTGCGATGTGAAAAAAATAAAATGGAACTTATATTTATGTTTACACCATTGACTTTAGGATGTAAAAAAAAGAAAAAAATAAATAAAATAGATAAAATTATTGAGGAAAATCAGGAATACAATGAAAATGAAATTTTATTAATGGATGAAATAAAAAAACAGTACCATACAAATTAGCTACAATGGTGAGAACTTATCTTGAAGAGAAATGTGTCCACTAAACTCATTTGTAAGAATTCCATTACAAATGAAAACATTTCCTTTAACATAAATCATAAACCTGAAAATCCTTAAAGATCTAAAACCCTATCCTTAAGAAATGATATGGAAAAATGATTGTAAATCCTAAGTGACTTAGTTCACATGGCATCTTCCTAGAGTCGTAATTCTCACATGCAACTCTGTTCGGGATATTTTTTCAACCATTAGAAAGTCTATTCCATGCTCTATGTAATTGGTACGCCTGCCGATTTTTTGTGGAGTCATTTCAAGTATGAAAACCTATAATAAAAATAAAAAAATAAAAACCTGAAAATTACATTAAAAATCAAGACCTACAAGATTGTAATATAACTGCCGAAATATAAAACTATTATAAAAATTACATTAAAAATCAAGACCTACAAGATTGTAATATAACTGCCGAAATATAAAACTATTATAAAATAAGGGGAAGAGGTATATAAACACCAATATACAGTGGTGAAAGCTACTTGACTAACCTAACTAACAGCCTCTTTATCATCACCCACTATATAGATCCGGGTTATAGTTTACATGGATTAAATGTGTAACTTACAGTGATATACTCTACTGTATAAACCAGTAAGTCAATAATTTAACCATTGCTTTTTGCTAAAGACAAACATGGTGCACACTATTTCACTTAGTATAACCTGCCAAAATACATTCGCTGTCACAATTTTCAAATTGTATGACTGGACGAATGGCCGAGCATTCAGGAAACAGGTTGAATGCGAAATTGAAGAGTATGAAATAAGATTATACCAAAAAAAGAATTGACACGTATTGAATCGCATTTTCCGGGGTGCATCTATAAATTTTTCAAATTTAACCCCGAGATAAATGATTGAACAAATTCTACAAAGGCATTGGCCGATGGGCCAGTTTCCTCTTCGCAGTCTTTGATTGCTCGAGACGAGAGAGGCAGGTTAACCTATAAATATCAACTTCTCAATCTGGAACGATCGAGGCGATCGAGGTGTTCTTGAAAAGTATATAATTGTGGGATGATATTTCATCCATGTTGTGGAGCCAAATTGGTAGCTCTCTGAACGCTAGATAGGATATTTAATCTTAGCCACTTCTCTCCATCAATGAAACTCCTGCTCAAAAACGGTACAGCCTCCACATCACTTAGATAACGCGACCATGAAACTCTTCCTTTATTAGTTGCACCAGGTCCAGAACATTTGTAAAGCCCATAAACCACAGTCCTGTACATAGACAATGAAGAACAATTATATTATTAGAAAGGGATTCTGCTAGTCCACTCATAGACGTGTGTATTTAATTTGCTCACATGGGATAGCAGTAGCTTACGATTCTCTGGTGGGATCGTTCCAATTGTCCCATCCTTCTGGGAAGATAATGTCGGGAATGTAAGTGTAAGCAAACACTACTCTCGAGTAACGTCCCCATGCCCTGCCGAGGTACATTAATCCACCCCCTGTAATCTTGCAATTTAGAAAGGTGAAGCCCGTGTCTTCCCCCAGAGAGGATCTCCTCTGAGCTGTAATTGCGCCATTTAACTGAGGGATCGTATGTAGATGGCATTTCTGTGAATAACCAACCACCAGGATTTTTATCAGCTGTGAACCCTGTAACAGAAAATTAATGAAAACGCACGACTTGTATCTACTTTACCTCATAGAGAGATTGTCCATCACCGCATATGAAATCGGCGGCACCTTCAATGAAACAGTTACTGAAGTAATGCTTCCCGCTCTCATCCAAGACAGTGTCTTGGTAACCCAGAAAGCGACATCCGTAAAACGCAGAGCGATCTCCCGAAATCCTCAGCGCCACAGCTTGATCGCCCGGACCATATGAATTCTGCGCCAGAGTTCTATACTTTTCAATAATCTCAACTTTCATGACTATGACATCACAAATTATATTATGATTTAATAACAAAATACCTGGATGGTGATATATCTGGCCATGAAATCTGAAGCGAACACAGACACCGTTGCGCAGTAATATGTACCCCCGCTCGATTTCGCACTATCATTCCAGGTGATGACGGTGTTGTTGGCACCGGAGCCACTCAGAATTATGAACGGTTTCTCTGCAGGAATCGTTACCTTCTCCCTGTTAACATTAAGGCACTCACATTTCAGGTTCTCATCCTAAAAACCTTCTTTCTGGACATAATTTAATCTATAACTATAATCTTCTATCAAGATTATTTTGATTCTCGGAAAACGTCTGTCAAGATTATTTGGATCTTCGGAAAACCTTTGATGACAAATAGTTTTCCAGAATTGATCCGGAGTCTATCCGCCAAAAGAAGTGAAGTTCACACATGTCTTTCCCTTCAGGATACGTCGAATAAGCCCATTTTTTTATATTTTAATATCTGAATGGATCTTGGGCATAAAACGGAGAAAAAAAAAGAGGTAGAGCGCAAATGACTGCTGCAAAGTCTATGCTGCATATAAGTATCCGTTCTCTGACAAATTTATATGTTCTGAGTCATATTTTTTAATGAAAACCAGCGGGTTCATTTGCTACTCACTTATAAATGCCGGGTTTCACAAGAATTAAGATCAAGTTCGTGTTGTTGGCTGGAACTGCATTGATGGCGTCCTGGACTGTTGTAAAATTGCCGTTGCCCTTCTCCTTGGCTACGACTATAACTCTGGCCGCTACATCGTTCAGTTTCCGAGACGATCTGCTATTCGATTCCCTGAAATTCTTCTCTCCACGCCTGTAGTGCAGAGCATGGCGTTGAGATATCGTACCGCTAGCGTCGGCAGGCTGTAGAGAAAAGAGATGGAGCGATGCAAGAAACAAACCGATAACGGCTACTTTCTTACAGTTAGACATCATGGATCATATAACAACCTCACCAGATCGAGGCAAGATTTGCAAGAAAATTGATAATATTCCACAAAATACGTAGCTAGAGAGGAACTGAAACATTGCATGAGAGACCTATTGATGAATGGCATATATAAGCAGAAGGCCAAGCAGAATCGCGCGAGCGTCGTTTTAGTGTCCTTTCAATTACGGATGCCCCGAAGGAATCGCCAGCCGCTAGAGAGACGATTACAGTGCAAGCCATAGATTGCTTTCTCAGGAATAGTTTGACGATTGTGAGCTATCCGCCGAATAGCGTGGCCAACAATCTTCTTGTTAAGCCTTGATTAAAATGTGACTGCCATCACTCCATTTAAAGTTCGCTTAGTTTTACAGCAGCCGTCTTAGCTTCTGCATTTAAATTGCTAATGAATTTAGGATGATAGCTTTCAAGTCATAAAATTATGAAGACATATCAATAATAGCGTTGACTTTGCTGTATATATTGATAGCGACTTTTTCTGAGCAGCTTCGTCGACCATTAAAAAACAAGTAACACTCATTTGCTTTCAAACATTGACTGCCCAATCTTATCTGATATGCTTTATATGAATCATCCACTCTAATGATGAAATTAAGTCGGAATCTGATTTGGAATTGCAATCTCCATGGTTTGGTTCGAGACCTCTAAAAATCTCGAGAATGCATTTATCAATCACTGAAATTATGAAATAGGCACACGGTTAGATCCTTGTTTCTTACCAAAATGAAGAAAAAATAATATAAGCGTCTCCTACTTTATTACTTCGAACTAAGAGTCTAAGCAACATAATTTTAACAATTTTTTTTGTTTTTGTTTTTGTTTTAAATTACGACATATATGGTTTTTTAACAAACCATTATTTTATAATCGGCCACACTTTTCAGCCTAGTACTCTTAGTGTTCACATTTAATCAAACTCACATTCAATCAAATCAAGACTTTGATTTCAATCATTAATTTTTAATCATTAATTCTTAGTGGGTCTAAAGCTTTCAGTTTTTTCGCGGGAACGATTATAGATTCATTGCTTTTAGAGCGAGTCTATGCCCATTATCTCGGCCAGGTATCTGTCAGTCCGGTCGTTAGTTTCAGTTTCTAGTTGATTGAACCTTGTCTGCAAGTCTAGCGACAAAGTGAAGTAGTACCTAATCTTAGATCTTAACGGATCAACCAGTTCTTACATTATCGAGTGATTTTCCCTTACGCGTCATTCTAGACTAGATATGTCAATTCATAGTTAGTTGTACTGTCGGTGCAGATTCAAATTTCTTAATTATACTGATCATGCCAGATACGATTTCTTGAAATTGAACCCTTGTAGTGAGAGACCTTGCTATTTAAATTTATGAAAGAGATTTCAGAGTTAATCATGTTAGAAGAACGTGACCATAATTGGTCGAGAGTTGTGATCGATTCCTCTAATGATGTGTTTCGATTCCTCTAATGATGTGAAATTTACCTAAATTTCGAATGTATGCATACAAATAATAATAAGGATATATAGATACTTATATTGAATGTCTATAAATATGTATCTACATTATGCCTAATTATACCTATTGGGGTCCACGGTTATTAGGAATATTAATTTATAGAATTCTTATTTTTAACCTTGGTTGGAATTATTAATATATATAATTATATTATACACATTTTAGTCAGATAATCCACTAATCAGAGTTGTTTTATATGTGAATTTTAATTCTGTCATTGAGTTATGTAACCTGATTTCATAAGTATTCTAGATCACCTACAGAGAATGAGTGAAGATCAACCTTTTAAGATTGACTTTCGAAATGAATGACAATGACGAGAATTTTATTAGATAAGCCATGGGAGGGATGTTAAGCCCAACTATACAATTTTCATTTTACATTTGGATGCCTTTTAGTTTATCATTGAATGTATGGTTTAGTAAGATTCAAACTTATGATATACACAGATTTTTTTTTATGTATATTAATCATTTTTGTGGAAATATAAAGAAATGTGAAAAATAGAGCATATTTCAAATTTTAATATAAAACACTAATGATCTTACTCCTAATATGAAACTTTAACCTTAATCTTGCCTATTTATTATAAAAGTGATTGATATGGCCAATCTTAGTATATCAACCACCTTTATAATGAGGTTGTGCTAGTAATATTTCAAAGCACCAAATACATACTTTCGAAATAGGATTAGTTGTGTCAAAAGATGTTTCTACTATGGAGATGTATTCATATTTATATGTAGAAGAGAAGTAGAGGGTATTAGTGGAGAAGATTAAGAATAGAATGTGTACTAGTGGAGACTAGAGAATAAAATGTGTACTAGTGGACAGGAGAAAGAATAAAATGTATAGAAATCTCTCTTTGCAATATAAATTTGGTTTTTTGAAGCATATACAAAAGTATGTAATACTCTATTTTGTACTCGTCTTCCACTCTCTATTTCATTTCTAACAAATTAGTACCAAAGTAGGTTTTAGGAGGTTTTTGGTGTTTATCTTATAGTTTCTAGAGATGGCTAGCAATAGCAACATGTGGCAACAAGTACCACAATTTAATGGAAAAAATTATGATGCGTGGTGCATCAAGATGAAGACCATTTTTTTTCTCTTAAGAATTGTGGAATCTTGATGAAAATGGCTTTCGTGAGACCATGATGCATTTAATGCACTAACTCTAGTTGAGAAGAACATACTGAAGGAGAATATGAAGAAGGATTCTAAGGCCTTTATTTAATTTATAAAAGCAGTTATGTGAGACTCATTTTTTCCAAGGATAGCAACAACTAGAAAATATAAGCAAGCATGGAAGACTTTGCAAAATGCATACAAGGAAGCAACAAGGTAAACCTTGTCAACTTACAATTGTTAAAAAGATATATTGAAAATTTGTAAATGAAAGAGTCTAAGTGGGTAGATGAATTATTTACTCACGGTATGAGCTTGGTCAATCAAATTAGAACTAAGGAATACACTCTTTATGATCAAGGAATCATAGAAAAAACCTTGAGAAGTATTCCTCCTCGATTGTATCTTATTGTTGTAGCAATAGAAGAGTGAAATGATTTAACTCAAATGTCTCTTGCTGATGTTATGAGTTCTGTGCAAATCCATGAACAAAGGATGAATAGATTAACTATTGTCTCCTATGAGCAATATTTTAAATCTCAAGTTTTAGTTAGAGGAGGAGGTCTAGGTCGTCCATTAATAGAGGTGGTGGAAGTGGAAGTTTCAACACCAACAATGAAAGAGGATGAAATTGTCTTTCAGAAACACATGGAAGAGGAAGGAGCAATATTATTTCACATCGAATATTTTCATAGAGGTATGAAAAATCCAATGCCCAATGTCATTACTATAACAAGGTTGGACATTATGTATATGAATGTAGAAAAGAGAAATATGATGTGTATGAGAAAAATGAAAATTTCATTAAGAGAGAAGAAGCTAAAAGTGAAAAGAAGGAAAATCTATTTATCATTTGCAATGTAGTAGAAGAAAGTAATTTTTTTTTTGGGTACATAGATATTGGTTGGAGTGACCAGATGAGTGGAAACAAAGGAATGTTTTCTAGCATTGATGAATTAATGAAATATTAGGTGAGAATGGGAAATAACAACAATGTTCTAGTCATGGGTAAAGAATGCATCTCTATTTTCACCAAGCAAGGTGATACTAAACAAAACTTCCAAGATGTATTACTATGTCCTTGGTTTAAAAAATAATCTCATTATTGTTGGACAATTATTTCAAAAGGGATACAAGGTTATGTTTGAGAATGGAGAATGCATTACCTTTTATACAAATTACAATGATAGTCAAATTATAGCGGTCAATATGACAAAGACAAGAATATTTCCATTAACCATGAAGAATAAATTTTTAGATGCATTCAAAATTGATAAGCTATGACATATAATATATGGTCACTTGAGCTTCGGTGGGATGAATTTGTTTGATAATAAGAAGATAGTTAGAGGAATACCTTTGATTTAGTACCCTACTATAATATGCAATGGATGAATTTTGGGAGAACAACATAGAAATTATTTTCCCTATGGTAAATTGTGGAGAGCAAGATCTTTGCTTGAGTTGATTCATTTAGATCTATGTAGTCCTATGAAAACCCCTTCTCTTGGAAAAGACTGTATTTTATAACATTCATAGATGATTTTAGTATAAAAAAATGAGTCTCTTTCTTAAAGTACAAATCCAAGGCCTTTGAGATATTCAAGCAATTCAAGGCCATAGTTGAAAAATAGAGTGAATACTGCATAGAGGTCCAAAAGACTCACAGAGAATGAGAATACATGTGAAATAAGTTTCTAAACTTTTTGAAAGAACATGGAATCAAGAAGCAATTTATAGCAAGGTATACACCACCATAGAATTGTGTGGCAAAGAGGAAAAATAGAACCATTTAGGAAATAGCTAGAAGCATGTTAAAGGCTAAAGAATTATCAATGAATTATTTGGTGAAACAATAGTAGATGCAATTTATTTGTTGAATAGATGTACCACGACAAGTGTTTGTAACATGATTCCACAAGAGGCATCGAGAAAGAAAAAACTTAGTGTTGAACACTTTATATTTTTTGGTTGTGTGTCATTTGCACATATACCCAAGCAAAGAAAACAAAAATGGGATGATAAAGGAAAAAATGTGTTTTTATTTATGTGGTGAGGAGTCAAAGGAATACAAACTAAACAATCCAGGAAAAACAGTGTTAATAATCAACAAAGATGTGATCTTTCTTGAATATGAAGCATGGAGTGATCAACAACGAGCAACAAAAGATGTTGCGATGACAATACCTTCTATAGAGATATCAAATGTCACAAAAGGTATTACCATAATGATACATCAAAGAATTGGCATTCAACATGGAGCAAAGGTCAAACCTAAGAAACAACTTCATCGACAAGTTCCAATGTTGCCCCCCATGAAAGTCCTCCATCATGTACTCCTAGCACAAAAGGAATAACAAATCCATCATCTTCAAGGTATTATGGAAACAATAGCTGAAGAAAAATAAGAAGCTTGAAGGAGATATATGAGAAATCTAGGTATGAAGATGATGATAATGAATTGGTGAATTTTGGTTTATTTTCATAATCTGATCCTATTTACTTTGAGGATATGATAAAAGAAATAAAATGGTGTGATGTCATGGATGAAGAAAATCCATGGAATCAGATGTCATTGTTAAAGTAAATGTATAGGGTCCTCTAATAAATAGGCTGAATAATTCCATTGTTTAAGAAATGGAATATTGTTAAACGAAAGTGAAACCAACATGAAAGATATATGGTGGGTTCCCAATTTCATCTTGTTGGGAATGTGTTATATTCTTTGCATGAGTAGCAGTGCCTGCATTGCGCCAGGCGTGCAGAGGGATTTAAGGGGGGGTGCAAGGGGGATAAATCCCCCTGCGCCCCCAAGAACTCGCCATTAATGAGACTAAGCTCTTCTGCAATTGGCCACAGAGTTTTCTCCAAAGCCCACTGTCTTCCCACACATACCCTCCGCGGAGGGGAGATTTGCATCCAACGCGTATCATTTGTTTCCATTGTATTCATAATCGCCATTAACAAAGTCAATTTGTCTGGAGAAAACAACCTTGAAATGAAAAACCCAATCTGTACCAAACCCAAAGGACAACACCCTGGCTATCTGAGAGACGAAGATAAGAAGAGTGCGTTTAACAAGAGTCGAGGCTCAGAAGAGCGCGTTTAACAAGAGGTAATTATTTGCAAAATGGAAAGCTAATAATAATTGCAGAATAAGCGGGCTCGAGAGACAAATAACCATTAAACAAACATGTTCGCTCAACTCAATTTCAAATTTAAAGACCGCTTCTATTCCAAGTTCAAACTTCAACCCGCCTTTTACCAAGTTCAAATTTCAACCTGCCAATTTGTCCAGTTCAAATTTCAATTCGTATGCATGGCATGGATGCATTCCATGGACGCATTGCATGGCATGGAAGTTGGTTAGTTTACTATTCTATGCATTACAGCTCATCGTCAGGGGTGCTAGGATTGCTCATATTTCGAGGGAGAGTTGGCACAAGGTAATGGCGGTTTGTGTCACGACGTTTGGATGGGTGGAGTGGCTGGATAAATGTTTCTGCCGATTGGAGGATGTACGTTGGAATCAAAGATTGGCGGTAGTCGGAAAATGTCCAATTCGTTTTCACTTTAGCCTATGCCAATGCTAATTGCTAAGCTATTGTGGCAACTATGGAGTTTTCTCTCAAGAGGACAACAATGTAAATGTCCCAACAACGGTACACATCACATAGGCAGTGAATCCAATTCTTATGGGTCAGGCTGTGAATTATCTCAGAGACCCAGTTGCGCCAACGTTAAAGGAAGTTGGCAAATGTTTTCTCTGGAAGGAATGGAATACTTTCATAACTGCTATGCCGTTCCTCTTAATATGTCTACAATGGAAAAATGTTCAGACTACTGCTTAAAAAATTGTTCGTGCATGGCTTCCTTCTATGTGAACGAATCCAAATCTTGCTTCGTCATTTCATCTCATCTCGGGACACTTGCAGAGACCTTGAATGAGGGCAATTTCATTTTCATCAAAGTGCAAAGAACTGATATAATCATGAATTCAAAGGCTTGAAATGATATAATCAAGGATTATTGCAAAGTGGTTATTGTGATCGGAGTCGCCGTGCTCGCAGATGCAGTGATTATAATTTTCTTTCGTCTTTTCAGAGCACCTTGCGGAAGGTCAAAACCAGAATCAAGCAATTTTAGAATAGAACAGTCCAGTGGATTTATGTATAGTATTTCCAATGTGATGGCGAAGAAATTTTCGTTCAAGGAAATTCGAACGTTCACAAATAGTTTTGGGAAAGTTATCGGATCCGGGGGATTTGGTACAATATACGAGGGAGTGCTTCAAGATGGGATGATGGTAGCTGTGAAGAAGCTGGAAATCGCAAGGCAAGGTGCGAAGGAATTCTACTCAGAGGTTGCGATATTGATCATAATACATCACTGAAATCTGGTGCGGCTACTTGGCTTCTGCGCAGAGGAATCTCACAAGATCCTCATCTACGAGCACATGCCCAACGGCTCCTTAGACTGATGGCTCTTTGATGAAAGTAAGATAAGATTCTAGATAAAATATGTGAAACAAACACACGGTGAGGCTATGCTCACTTCTCTATTATGCAATGAAGACTGATTACATTCTTAAATAGGAAAATACTCTACTAAGTCGGTTACATGCAAACCACAAACAACTAGACTCTACAGATAGTGAACTACAAACTGACTCTTAGAACTGACACTTGTAACTGTGACGCAGCCGCGCCCGCAAGCACGTCTGCTTCACAGGATCTTCTCTCTTTCGCGGCTCAGAGAAATCTAAGGCTCTTCTAATTCCCTATCGGGAATTTTTCACCCATAACAAACTCTCGTGAGATCCCCCTTCCTTACAAATCGGGAGATCGGACTTCGCGACTTCGCGAATCCGAAGGTCAAGCGTAGGTTCCACGAATCCCCGAAACCCGATACAAATCAATGTTGACCTTTTCCCTCTCCTATCGGGACTTCTTCTATCGGGATTTCGCCACTCATGATGTCAAGCAACTTGCTTTACCAACTCCCGAACCCCGATCCGCCAAAACTTCGATGCGATCGCGAGTTGACTTTTCAACGGTCCCTTCACTCCATTGACGATTCGGACTTCACGGGATCGCGAATCCTGATGTCGATGTTTCGGGACTTCTCGCCATGAACCCCCGATAACTTGTGCCACCTGTCCACCACTCTGACCCTTGTGGCCCACACTGTCCTATCAACCGTCTGGATATCGCGTATCGTGATTTCGCGATTCCCGTTGCAATATTACGGAGTTTCAACTCACATAACCCCGATGTGCGAATCCACGAGTAGATCCGATGGCCCTTGTGGCTCGGATCAAAGGTCCTGCCCCTCCTGAGCTTGGAACCTTTAGAGAATACGTTGTTGTATTCTCCCTGCACCTCCTTTAGATCTAACGGTCCACGGAACGTCGTGCATCCTCCTCGGAGAATGCTGACCGTCTGTCCTGCCTTGATGATTCCTGCGAACGACCAAGTGTTCTTTCACTGAACTTGTCCACCTCCGACAAACTTACGACTCCTTCTTGAACCTTCCTAGTGCAACTTCTCTGCACGGACCCCAATAGTTTCGAAGGCCTTACCCTTCCTGAGCTTGTCCACAACTTCAAGTTCTCAGAAAGAAACCTCTTGCTTGCACTCCTTGCGGCAACCCTCAAACATGCCTAAGTGTTGAAGTCCCTCGACTCTGCGCACACCTATAGCAGCAGTCCTTCGATGTTCACTCAGGTCCACAACCATGAAACTTCACTTGGCCTACGCACTCCTTGCACGTCTCCTTTGCCTATCTGCACCTCTGCGGAAATGAGAACAAAAGCTACCTATCTGAATCCTCTATCAACGCACTCCTTGCGGACACTTCAACTGCACTCCTTGCAGGAATCTCTGACTCAGATAGAGAAACAATTGAAACTCATTTCTACTTCCTCTCAGACTTCAAACTCAAACATGAAATCATATACACAGCATATTAAATCAAATGTATAACAGGAAGAAAACATTCATGAGCATATCATTCAACATCCATACACAGAGAACAACACAAAACCATGAATTTGAATCAATCTCTTTCTATTAATTCAAATATCAGTACATGGGTGTTATTACATAGCTCTCTGCATGCTCTTGCTCTTCTTGGATAATATTACAATGCACAATGAGGGAGTCTATATCTCGTTTCCCTCTTGCGCTCTCAAACAATCTAATCTAGAATTAAATTCTATCTACTTTACATTAACTATCTTAAATGCCATCTACCTACTAAGGACGAGAGCTAAAGTCTCAAGGTCCGATTACAATATACAAGTGTGCCTCATCTTAATAGCTCATTTAAGAACGCACAACAACTTCCAAGGTGATTTTCAAAATTTGTGTTGGTGCTTGTCCAACTGTCTTCCGCTTCTGCGTTGGCTCGCTTGATGTGGGAGATGCTCCTGCATCATACTCCCTCACTTGAAAACTTTCATGGGCTCCTGTCCATGAGCTCCTGCACGGTCTGTCCATGATTCTGTATCTCCACTTCAGTCTCCCAACTGGCATCTTCAAATGGATGATTCTTCCACTTGACCAAATACTCAAAGTATTGATTTCGGCTAGTCCTCTTACTCACTCTC
Source organism: Picea engelmannii (assembly GCA_009831015.1). Classification (NCBI taxonomy): domain Eukaryota; kingdom Viridiplantae; phylum Streptophyta; class Pinopsida; order Pinales; family Pinaceae; genus Picea; species Picea engelmannii. Next base: position 60,099 of record ML806291.1, read on the forward strand.
TTATCCAGTATGCACTCCATCTGTGGCTTATATGCAACTGGCATTTGCTTCATCCACTAGATCACTGGTTGCTCGTCTCCAGTCCCTGTTTCTTCAGCTCAGTATGCGTACAAATCCGAGACATTGAATATCGGAGAAATTCCGATCCCATCGGGTAATTCAATCTCATAAGTATTTGTCCCAAATTTCCTCAAGACCCTACATGGCCCGATTTTATTCATCTTCAGCTTGTTGTATATCCCTTTCGGGAACCTTTCTTTTCTCAAATGTGCCAGAACCAGATCACCAACCTCAAACTGAAGTTGTCTTCTATGTTGATCTGCCCTGCGCTTATATTCCTGGCTTGAATTCTGCAATCGCTCCTTCACTTGGCTGTGAAGTTCTTTCATCGCCTTTGCGAATTCTTCTACACTAGCGCTCCTAGTCGCAGTCTGTTCTGAATCCCTCAACTAAGAAATTCCTCTCGGCTGCATGCCATAGAAAACCTAAAATGGACTCTTTCATGTGCTCCTATTCAATGAGTCATTATACGCGAACTCTGCCTGTGGTAATATATTGTCCCACTAGCTGTGGTGTTCCGTCACCAAGCTTCTCATCAAGTCTCCCAGACTTCTGTTTACCGCTTCCGTCTGTCCATCCATTTGAGGATGATAAGATGAACTAAATGCCAAGTTAGTTCCCAGCTTCTTCCATAAGGTTCTCCAAAAATGCCCTATGAATTTTGTATCTCGATCCGAAACTATACTCCTCGGCAACCCATGAAGTCAAATGACCTCTTTGAAGAACAGATTGGCAATGTGAGTTGCATCACTGGTCTTTTGACATGGAATGAAGTGTGCCATTTTGGAAAATCTATCCACCACCACAAAGATTGAATCAACACCTCTTTATGTCCTTGGCAACCCCAATACAAAATCCATGCTAATCGCATCCCACGACCTCTCTGGTATGGGCATTGGTTGATAAAACCCTACATTCTGCTTCCTTCCCTTCGATGCTGGCAAATTCTGCATCTGTCCACAAATCTCTTGACATCTGCTCGCATTTCCAGCCAAAAATATCACTCATTCAACTTCGCGAATGTTTTGTCATGACCGAAATGTCTGGCCAATCCTCCGTTGTGTTTCTCCTTTAACAAGTTCTCCCTCATGGAGCACTTCGGAATACACAGTTGATTGCCTCTAAACAATAATCCTTCCTGGATCATGTAGTCGGCCCACTGGCTTCTATCTCTGAGAACTGGATTCTCATCTGCTTCATACGCCTCCTTAAAATTTGGATCATCTACGTACATGTCCCTGAGATCATCAAAACCCAACGTTTTGACTTTGAACTCCTACAACAACAAACACTTCCTGCTCAAAGCATCAACAACTTTGTTAGCAGTACCAAAAATATGTTTAATCACAAAAGTGAAATTCTGCATATACTCAACCCATTTGAGATGTTTCTGATTCAACTTCTCCTGTTGAGTCACAAACTGCAGTGCATGATTGTCACTATACAATAAAAACTCTTTCGAGATCAAGTAATGCCTCCATTTCTTCAATGCCTATATGATAGCATAAAACTCCTTATCATAAGTGGAGTACTTCAATTTCGCTTCATTCAGCTTCTCACTGAAATACGCTATCGGCCTGTCTTCTTGACTCAAGACTGCCCTGATTGCAAATCCTCTTGCAACACATTTCACCTGAAATGTCTTCTGGAAATCTGACAACACCAAAACTGGTTGTTCCGTCATCTTCCTCTTCAACAGATTAAAAATTTTCTCAGCCTCTTTAGTCCAGTGAAAATATTTATGTCTTTTCTTCACTGTATCCATCATCGCTACGCTAATTCCACTGAAATTCCTGATGAACTTTCAAGAGAAACTAGCCAATCTGTGAAAACTTCTCACCTCAAATATGTTCTTCGGCGATGGCCAATTTTTTATTACCTCCACCTTATCTAGATCCATCCTCAACTCATTTGCATAAATAACAAACCCCAAGTAAATGAGCTCTGTCTTCATAAGTGAGGACTTCTTCATGTTTATCAACAACCTCTCCTGCTGTAGTTTCTGCATCACTGTAGCCAAATGATTCAGATGCTCCGCCATTGTTTTACTGTAAACCAGTATGTCATCCAAATACACAATGACAAATTTTCCGATGAAATCCCTCAAGACTTTGTTCATCAGTCTCATGAAGGTACTTGGCCCATTTGTTAAGACAAATGGCATAACAAGCCATTCATACAACCCTTCGTTGGTTTTGAATGTTGTCTTCCATTCATCACCTTCTCTCATGTGAATCTGGTGATAACCGCTTTTCAAATCAATCTTTGAAAAATACTTTTCTCCACTCAAGCAATCCATCAGATCATCCATCCTCGGCAATGGAAATCTGTACCTGATGGTTATGTTATTGATCTCCCTTGAGTCAGTACACATCCTCCAGCCTCCGCCTTTTTTCAGACTGAGTATTGTTGGAACAACACATAGACTCAAGCTTTCCCTGACCAAACCTTTGTCCAATAACTCTTGGACCTGCCTCTTAACTTCTTCATTCTCCTGCGGCGTCAATTTGTACGTGGCTTTGTTCGGCAAACTGGATCCTAGTATGAGATCAATATGATGACTCACACTTCTTATCAGTGGCAACAAATGAGGTAATTCTTCCACGACTGTATCAGCGAACTCTTCCAGCAGTTCCTGAACTTCTTCTGGTAAATCATCCACTCTTGTGCTAGTCAGAACAATCCTCGGCTTTCTGACCACAATGAACTGTGGATCCTCCTTCTTCTTAACCTCGGTAAGGATTTCCTTCCCACTTATGAGAAGTACAGTGTTTCTTACTTCTGACTTCACCTCCTTATCCTTAATCGAAAGTAACATGTGTGTCCTCCCATTCTTCTCTAGGGTGTATGTGTTCATTCTCCCATCATGAATCACATTTCTGTCATATTTCCATGGTCTACCCAGCAATAGATGACAAACATCCATAGGAATGACATCACACAATATCTTATCATTATATCCTCCTATCTTGAATTCAACCAAGCATTGTTTAGTGACAGTTACCTGGTGTCCTTTTTGTAGCCATGAAACTTTATATGGACTTGGATGTTCAATTGTCTCCAGCTCCAGCTTTTCTACCATCTCTGTCAAAACTAGATTATCTATGCTACCACTGTCCACAATGAACTTGCATACCATGTCTTCGGTCTTGAAAGTAGTCCTAAAAAGTCTGGTCCTTTGGATTGAACTCTCCACCTCTTTCTCGGGTGCCAAAAAGACTTTTCGCATCATCAACGATCTTCCGCCTTCAGCGTCTTCTGCCTCAACATCCCGCCTCTGCGCTTCGGTGATGTGAGCTTCTCCAATGTCCTTCTTATTATCTGGACACTCATAAGACTTGTGCCCATTCTTCTCACATGTGAAGCATGTGATTACTCCACCTCTTCCTCTTCCTCCTCTGCCTCTAGTACGAGGAAAAGTGTTGTTGTCAGCATAATCTCCTCTCTGCTCAGTATGCTTCCCTCTCTGTTCAACATATTTCCCTCGCTATGAAGTTCCACCTCTCTCTGTTCGAGTTGGAGGTTTCTTCCAGTCCTCCTTGGGCTTCTGATATTTATCCTGGGCAACTGATTTGCCTCTGGGATGACTTCTGCCTCTTCCCCTCTGACTCTGCTTTTGGCTCAGCTTCTTCTCAGCTTTCAGAGCCATCTGATAAGCATCTTCCACTGTTCGGATGGTTACCATGCTCATCTCATCCTGAATATCATATCTCAGGCCATTCATGTATCTGGCAACTTTATCATCATTGCTCTCCCGATGACCTGCCCTGATGTTCAGTTTATAGAATTTCTCAGTGTATTCTTTCACTATCATCAGCTTCTATCTCAGGTTCTGCATCCTCCTGAATAGAGTAATTTGATAATCTCTCAGGATGAATTTCGCCTTCAGCTTCGCGATCATTCGATCCTAGCTCTTGATCTTCTGCTTTCCCTTATAGCATATGCCATCTTGTAGTTCATCCCACCACAATGCTGCATGTCCTTTCAAGTGTGTGACAACATGCTTGACTTTCTTGTCCTCTTTGACATCTTCATAGTTGAAGTATGTGTCTAGAGCTCTAATCTAGTTTAGAAGCTCCTCTGCATCCAAGTTTCCCTCATAAATTGGAATGTCCATCTTTGCTCTTGCACCCATCCTGGCAATAGCTTTAATCAACTGCTCATTTGATGCATCTTCGGCTGTAACTTCCTCTTCACATTCAGCCTCAGCTTCGATTTCGAAATCACTCAGATCCCCTGCACTGGTTGTGCATCTCTGCGCTGTCGCCATGTCTTCGAGCCTTGCTTGGAGATCACACATCTGTCTCTCCATAGATGGATCTGCCATCTGCATGCCTCTTCTCCGTTGCACTTCCCTATCCTCTGGATCGGGTGATTTCCTATCTCTCCTTGGCGGCATGGTGAATTCTATTTCTCTTCTCTGCTACAGAAAGAAAAGAGTCTTTCTGTGCTCTGATACCAAACCTGACGTAGCTGCGCTCGCAAGCATGTCTGCTTCACAGGATCTTCTCTCTTTCGCGGCTCGAAGAACTCTAAGGCTCTTCTAATTCCCTATTGGGAATTCTGCACCCACAACAAACTCTCGTGAGGTCCCCCTTCCTTACAAATCGGGAGATCGGACTTCGCGACTGCGCGAATCCAAAGGTCAAGCGTAGGTTCCACGAATCCCCGAAACCCGATACAAATCAATGCTGACCTTTTTCCCTCTCCTATCAAGACTTCTTCTATCGCGATTACTCCACTCGCGATGTCAAGCAACTTGCTTTACCAACTCCCGAACCCCGATACGCCGAAACTTCGATGCGCTCGCGAGTTGACTTTTCAATGGTCCCTTCACTCCATCGATGATTTGGACTTCGCGGGATCGCGAATCCTGATGTTGATGTTTCGGGACTTATCGCCACGAACCCCCAATAACTTGTGCCACCTGTCCACCACTCTGACCCTTATGGCCCACACTATCCTATCAACCGTCGGGATATCGTGTATCGCAATTTCACGATTCCCGTTACAATATTATGGAGTTTCAACTCATGAAAGCCTGATGTGTGAATCCACGAGTAGATCCGACAACGCTTGTGGCTCGGATCAAATGTCTTGCCCCTCCTGAGCTTGGAACCTTTAGAGAATACGTCGTTGTATCTTCCCTGCACCTCCTTAAGATCTAACGGTCCCCGGAACGTCGCGAATCCTCCTCGGAGAATGTTGACCATCTGTCCTGCCTTGTTGATTCCTGCGAAGGACCAAGTGTTCTTTCACTGAACTCATCCACCTCCATCAAACTTACGACTCCTTCTTGAACCTTCCTGGTGCAACTTCTCTGCACAGACCCCAACAGTTTTGAAGGTCTTACCCTTCCTGAGCTTGTCCACAGATTCAAGTTCTCAGAAAGAAACCTCTTGCTTTCACTCCTTGCAACAACCCTCAAACACGCCTAAGTGTTGAAGTCCCTCGACTCTGCGCACACCTACAATAACAATCCTTCGATGGTCACTCAGGTCCACAACCCTGAGACTTCACTCGGCCTGTGCACTCCTTGCACGGCTCCTTTGCCTATCTGCACCTCTGCGAAAATGAGAACAAAAGCTACATATCTGAACCCTCTATCAAGGCACTCATTGCGGACACTTCAACCGCACTCCTTGCAGGAATCTCTGACTCAGATAGAGAAACAATTGAAACTGATTTCTACTTCCTCTCAGACTTCAAACTCAAACATGAAATCATATACACAACATATTAAAGCAAATGTATAACAGGAAGCAAACATTCATGAGCATATCATTCAACATCCATACACAGAGAACAACACAAAACCATGAATTTGAATCAATATCTTTCTATTAATTCAAATATTAGTACATGGGTGTTATTACATAGCTCTCTGTATGCTCTTGCTCTTCCTGGATAATATTACAATGCACAATGAGGGTGTCTATATCTCGTTTCCCTCTTGTGCTCTCAAACAGTTTAATCTAGAATTAAATTCTATCTAATTTACATTAACTATATTAAACGCCCTCTACTTACTAAGGACGAGAGCTAAAGGCTCAAGGTACGATTACAATATTCAAGTGCACCTCATCTTAATAGCCATTTAAGATCGCGCAACAACTTCCAAGGTGATTTTCAAAATTTGTGCTGGTGCTTGTCCAACTGTCTTCTGCTTCCACACTGGCTCGCTTGATGTTGGAGATGCTCCTGCATCAAACTGGCGCTTACTCCATTATTTCCAAGTCTACCCCTTAATGGAGAATGGATTGACTTCTACACCTAACATGTCCCTAAACAACTCAAACTTAATCTTTCCAAGAGGCTTATTGAAAATATCAGCAACATTTTCACTAGTATTACAATACATAAGAGCTATTTCATTTGACTGCAACTTTTCTCTAACAAAATGAAACTGAGCTTCAACATGCTTTGTCCTTGCATGAAAAATTAGATTCTTTGCAATATTGATTGAACTTTGATTATCACATTTGATCATTGTAGGTTTCTTTTGTTCTTCTCCAACATCTTGAAGAAGTCTTCTTAACCAAACAACTTCACAAGTTGCTGCACACAAGGATTTATATTCTTCTTCAGTAGAAGACAAAGATACAGTAGGCTACTTTTTACTGCTCCATGAAACAACCCCGGATCCAATGTCAAACGCATATCTAGTGGTTGATCTTCGATCATCCAGATTGCCAGCCCAATCAAAATCCGAGTAACCTGTCAACTCAATATCAGATGCATCAGTATATTTAATACCATAATCTAGTGTTCCTTTTAGATACGTGAGTACTGCCTTTGCTGCATTCCAATGGATTTCATGAGGTTTCACCATAAACTGACTTAACACACTCACATAATATGAAATATCAGGTCTGGTTGTGGTGAGATAATTCAAACTACCCACCATATGTCTAAACACAGTTCCATTCACCTCCTTCGAACCATCATCACAAGAAATTTTCACATTGTGCTGCATGGTAACACTAGAAGACTTAACTAATTCATTTTAAATCTCTTAAGTATTTCTCTAATATAATTACCCGGACAAACAAAAGTTTGGCCTGCATTTCTCCGAACTTCAAGACCTAGGCAGTAATGTAACTCACCAATATCTTTCATTTCAAACACCTGTGACAATTGTTCATTGATTTCATCAATTAATTTCTCTGCATTTCCTATAATTATCAAATCATCAACATATAAGGAAATCAATACTATATACCCATGCTCATCAAATTTGGTATACAGATTTGGATCACTTTTTCTCCTCATAAAACCTTGTTGAATAAAGAAAGAGTCTATCTTCTCATACCATGACCTTGGTGCTTGTTTTAGTCCATACAATGCTTTCTTTAACTTACACACTAAGTGTTCTTGTCCTTTTTCCACAAACCCTTCAGGTTGAGTAAGGTAAAAATCTTCCTTTAATTCACCATTCAAAAATGTAGATCTAACATCTAATTGGTGTAGCATCCAATGGTACTTTGTAGCTAAAGAACTTAACATTATGATAGTATTCAATTTAGCTATTGGTGCAAATGTTTTAGCATAATCAATACCTTTTGTTTGTGAATACTCCTTTTCCACTAGTCTAGCCTTATACTTATCTATACTATCATCTGATTTAAACTTGGATTTGTATATCCATTTGCATCCAATGAGCTTCTTATGTTTAGGCAATTCAATTTTTCATTATAGATTCATATTCTTCCCCCATTGCATTTTTCCATTCATCATGTTCATTTGCTTCATCAAAACTCATGGGTTCTATGACATTTGAAATGATACATATTAGGGAATAGTCTTTATACCTCTTAAGATGCTGAATCTGTCATGAAGATCTTCCTCCCCACTTTGTGAAGACCTGTCTTCACCTCTAGGTGAATTGTGACTTCTTGAATTGTCCATATCATCGAGTCCTTCTTGTTGTTGCTATTGCTATCACTGCGGGGATGGATGTTGTTGTGTGCATTGTTGTTGCTGTCGTTGCGGGGATTGCTGTGTGGGCTGTTGTTGCTTCTCTTCTTTAACTCCTTCATCAAGAAGTCTCTGCCATTCCTCATGACTATTGTCGTCATGATTTCCTTCTTCCTTCTCATGGAAAAGTACATCTCTAATTGCAAACACTTTGTGAGTAGCAGGATCAAACATTTTGTATTCTTTAAATTCAGAACAGTACCCAATGAAAATACATTTAATGGCTTTAGCATCCAATTTCTTCCTATTCTCCTTTGGAATATGAGCAAAATCCTTACACCCAAATACTTTCAGATTATGAACTGCAGGTTTGGAACCATACAAGGCCTCGAAAGGAGTAACATCATCAAGACACCTTGTTGGACTTCTATTCTTTAAATAAACTACAGTATTTATAGCTTCAACCCAAAATGCATTTTATATATTCTTACCTTTCATCATACTGCGTGAACACTCTACCAGAGTTCTATTTTTCCTTTCAGTGACTCCGTTCTACTATGGAGTGTGAGGTACTGTAAACTGTTGTACTATTCCATGATGTTTGCAATATTTGTTGAAGTCCCCTGATTTATACTCTCCCCCTTGATATGAATGGATTATTTTGATGGATTTTCCTGTCTACTTTTCCACCATGGTTCTAAATTCCTTAAAGTACTCGAAAACATCACTTTTTCGTCTAAGGAAGTAAACCCATGTGTAGCGCGTGCAATCATCAATAAATAACAGAAAGTAAAATGCACCTCCTAAATACCTAGTCTGCATAATCCCACAAACATCAGTATGCATAAGATCTAACACATCTTTCTTTTTCCTATCAGGATTAGAGGGGAATTCATCTCTATGCATCTTTCCTAATGCACATCTATCACAAGCAACCTTCTCATTCTTTAACATGGGAAGTCCTTCAACCATATTCTTTTTCTGTAATAACAATAAATCAGGATGATTGATGTGTCCATACCTTTGATGCCAAAGAATCTCTGTTGGCATAGTTGTAGACGTCACTACGTGATGTTCTTTGCTGGTAACATCAAATTTGTATAGGCCTCTTGCTCTGAATCCCGTTGCAACAGTTTTGAAATGGTCCAACAGATCCTTCACTATGCAATAGTCTTTGAAGAACTCAACCTTCAAGTCCTGATCTGTAATGGTGGACACAGAGATCAATTTTTTCTTTATTCATGACACATACACTACATTTCAAATGCGACAAACAGTACCATTCGACAATGTCACAGGAATGTCTCCATATCCCTTGATCTGATGAGCGCGTTCATCTCCAAGATATATGCTGGCACCATTCTGTGTTTCTTTAAAATTAACATACCAATTTTTATTACAAGTCATATGTACTGATGCTCCGGAATCCACAAACAAGGCATCATAATCATCTGTTTTAGCATATAAAGCAGTGTTAGACACAAACATCCTAAGATCCCGTGATTCAAAATTTGGGGGTTCATCAATATTATCACTAGCAATAAATAATCTGAGATCATGATTTGATGAATTTTCTACATAATGACTTTAATGTGTTCTAGCTTTATTACTAGCCTCATCGTTCTTCTTCTTATGACAGTCTTTAACAATATTTCCAGGTCGACCACTATAAAAACAACTCTTTGACTCATTCATGTCGGATTGCATACCTTGATTTGGAGATTGTCTTCTCTGTGATGAACCACCTCTCTGCCATGAACTGCCTCTTTGCCATGAACTTCCTCCTCTGCCTGTTTCTCCTGATCTCCCTCTCCCAGATCTCTTATTTGACCACAGTGTGAAATATTTATTCTGAGGCTTCAAATTCCCGCGCCTCTCTTCCTCTTGCAGAAAAATACATGTCAGTTCTTCAAACGTAGGAGGTTTCTCCCTTGCTGTGAGACCTGTTATGAACATATGATAATCTTCTAGCATACCATTTAAGGTAATAGGGACCAGGTCAGTGTTGGAAACAGTTTCCCCTATATTTACTAGCTTGTCTTTGACCTCTTTAATACGACCCAAAAATGAACTAACAGATTCATTTCCATCCATTTTAATGCCTAGCAATTTAATGTTCAAATAAAAAATGTGATTTGTGTTGCTAGTTTCATACAATGCTTTAAGCGATGTCCATGTAGCAGCGAAAGTTGTAGCTTCTCTAATATGTGGAATTATGTTACCTTTAACTGACATGCACAACAATACCTTTGCCTTGTTTTCGTGCTTCTCCCAATCTTGGATATGTGTTGCTATCGCACCTGCAACCGCATTAGGTTTCAATTCAGTTCCCTTCGCAGTGTTCCAGACACCATAGCCTTCCATGAGTATCTGCATCTTGAATTTCCAGTTAATGAAATTTGATCCATCTAACTTGTTGGCTTCGTTGAGGTAGGTCTATGCCAACAGATTCGCCATCGCTGCAAGATATTCTCTGCAAGTGAAACATCAAAGATATGCAACTTTTCGTCAAGTTTTCTCCTGTGCTGAGCAGTCCATTGCTCTTCCTTCAGATCCACTGATCCAACTCTACCTCTGTTCTCAGCTTAAATCATGCATGCATCCACCTTTAAATCAAAAACACCACCTCACATGCATATATCAACCTTTAAATCATACATGCACCTTAATATCCAAAATATCCACTTTTTAAAGAAAAAGCTTATAACTCCCTCTTCACTTCTTTATAGAAGATATCCACTATGAAAATATTCACTTTTAATAAACTTCAAAATAAAACCCACTTTAATATTTTATTAAAACCCACTTTTAATAAATTTATGTTACATATAAAGTTTAAACTCCACATGCATCCACTTTTAATAATAAAAATGTAAATAACTCCACTCTTATGAAATTATCATAATAAAGTTTAATAAACTTTATAACTCCACTCCACCTCACTATTTAAAAAAAAAAACGATTTAAATAGTGGCACCAATTTTAAATGCTCCACATGCAAATCTCCACGATTTAATAACTCCACATGCAAATCCCATGCAAACTACACCTTCATGATCCACTTTAATAAAAGGTTTAAAACTCCATGCATGCAAAAAGAAACATAACCTTCACCCATGCAAAAAATATAACCAAACAGATCGGCCTTCACGACTTGTTCCAAAACTCATGCAATAACCAAATCGGCCTCCTCTGAATCAAATGCACATGGCCTCTTCTTATCCAGCCTGCACAACAAAAAAATGTTTCCTCACCTCACAAGTTAGTTGAGTGCGTGGAGTCCGCACCTCATGTTGTAATAGACTGTGGAAATATCCAAAACCTTATGCATTGTAATAGACAATAGGTTGTGGAAATCTAAGTATTTTGGATGCACGGGTCAGTACAATGCTGTCGCACCCGACCAGAGGAGGCACCTGCGGACTTTAAGAATTTTCCGCACGTCACCTCGTGGCTCTGATACCAAGATAAAATATGCGAAACAAACACACGTGAGGTTACGCTTACTTCTCTATTATGAAATGAAGACTAATTACATTCTTAAATAGGAAAAGACTCTACTGAGTCTGTTACATGCAAACCACAAACAACTAGACTCTACAGATAGTGAATTACAAACCGACTCTTAGAACTGGCGCTTGTAACTAACACTTACAACTGACGCTTACTCCATTATTTCCAAGTCTTCCTAACTTGGCCCATTACATTCAATATTGTATTGAGTACCGCTCGCGGCCTGACCTACTTACATCAAGAATGTCATTTTAAGATCATTCATTTGGATTTGAAGCCTCAGAACATCCTTCTCGACGATATTTTTGGGGCCAAGGTATCCGATTTTGGCATGGCGATGCTCATGAACCGCAAGGAGAGCCGCGTGGTGAACATAATGAGAGGCACTCCGGGCTACCTCACCTCGGAGTGGCTTCTGGAATGCTCAATCACTAAGAATAGCGATCTTCGGAATGGTTCTCGAGATTATTGCAGGGCACAAGAACTATAGTAAGGGGGTTGAATCCGATAAGTGTTACTTCCTTGCTTGGGCGCTCTCCATGGTTGTTGTTGGCAAAGAGTCGGAGTTGATCGATTTGAGACTTGCAGGTGATGATGGTTTCGATAGAGACGAAGCTATCAGAGTATTGAAGATCGATTTTCAGTGCATCCAGGAGGATTCCCATAGCATACCTTCGATGAGAGAGGTAGTGCAGATGCTGGAAGGAGAAAAGGAGGTTCCAGATCCCCCTCTGCATGGGGGTTTTCAGTTTGCCATAGCGAAGGGATTCGCCTCTAATTTGATATTACTAACCCCTGGCAGCAATTCTTCCATTGAAATTTTATCCTCGGGATAGTGTTCTAAAAATTCTAAGCTCCTTCTTTGTATTATAATTTTTCTTTAATTCATAAAAAAGTACATCTTTCAATCACCATAGCTTATAAATAAATCCTGCTATTTTTTAATGTGAAGAACACTGAGGAGATCTATTATTCTGTATGAATGTTGTTTGCATTTTGTAATTATCGGAAGCAGTTTTCACCTTGAAAAACAAAAAACCATTGTATATGTAGTAAACATGAAAAGAGTACGAATAAACTTTATTAATTTTTGTTCAAATTTAATTATCTGGAAACCAATCCAGATTCTGTTCACAACACTCCTTACCATGTAAACCTTGAAAAGTATAGATATTGTATGGGAAAAATAGCACATCACTTTTAACAAGTCAAATGATTTTCGATTTCTTTCTTTATTACAAAAAGTGTACACCATGTCTTTCAAAAATCTCCACCTAACCCTCTTGGAGTGAAAGCTTGAAGGCCCCATGGGCACCTCTAGAAATCTTATCGGGAAATCTATGAGATCTTTTCAATTTCTAGTTGTTGCTATGGAGAGATTGGCCTTTGGATTCAATGGACATGATACTTTAGACTCAAATCACAAAGGGGACAAAATTTCACTCATTATCACAACCGATATTATTAATATTATCTTAATATTCTATTTTTTAAGTTATTATTATTATTACATATATTTGCACAATATTCATTATGATAGCTATATAATATTAGCCTTCCCGGTCACAATTTTCTTACATTTCTAATAGGTATATAAACACTAGTAAAAAATTTCACAACATTCATTAGGATGGCTATATAGTATCAGCCTACTTTATCAAAAAAAAATCTACATTCCTAAAAGCATACAAACACTTTAAAAATATTCAAGGTCCCAAACTTTATTATAAGCAAAGAGTTGCTTATGAAAGTTACAACCTAAACATAAAATTAAATGAAACCACACAAGGTATATCTATATATCCATCAATACCAACTTTTTATCGAAAAGTTGCTCATGAATGTTACACCCTAAACATAAAATCAAACAAAACCAACACAAGGTCTATCTCTATATAGCCATCAATACCAACTTTTTATCCAACATTATATGCAATCTAAACATAAAATCAAACAAAACCAACACAAAGTCTATTTATATATAACCATCAATACCAATTTTTTATCCAAAAGTTGCTCAGGAGAATTATAGCCTAAACATAAAATCAAACAAAACCAAAACAAAGTAGGTCTGTATATAATCATCAATACCAACATTTTATCCAACCTTAAATGCATAGAATCGTAACTAATTAAAAAAAAGAGAAACCATGCTTATATCATGAACAAACGCTAAAAGTCTAGTCAAATCAAAAGTGTTCAAAAGGTTATCTATACAAAAGTGCATATATCTTATAGTCTTCCCATATATAAATGAAAATAATAGAAGTTACTCAAAGTCAAATATCCGAAAGTATATTAAAGTCTCAATTTTCAATTTCCAAGTAACTAATATAGGCCTTTCACTCATTTGCACTTCGTCATATAGCTCCATGATCACACATGCCCAATTTCATGGGCATACAATCACTCACTAGCGTTTAGAGAAGGGAAAAACTAACCTAACATTATCACTAAATGTTCAACTAATATCACTAATTGTTCAACTAATTTCAAATCTATACAATTCTAAAATGCTTCTATACTTAATTATAGAATAAAAGTAACATAAATTGTTTAAAAACAAATATACAATAATTAAAATTTAAACTCAAGTCTTAATCATTAATGAACTATCAACGGCCTTTTACCCATGTGTAACCATGCTATAACTCAATATCAACCAACATAAATAGAAAGAGAAAAACACTTAACTTTATCATATACTTTAACTGACATGGTTGTACAATATTGCCATTATAGAGTCCCAAAGGTATATAATCCTTCATTAATTCACATGACTTAGGAGTCTAGACAAAGAAAACATATCCCCTCTATGCTTAAACACATTATCTGAACTTTGCATCAACAATATTTAAATACACAATAATAGTAACAACGTATTAAGTCACATATCCAACATTCAAGGAAAACAAAGAGAGGTGAAAATGGCTAGTTTTTGGGCCTTTGGAAGTATTTTTATTCTTGAAAAATGGATATGATTCATGAAGTGCTTTAAAATGGTGAAAAAAACTAGTTTTCAATATATCCACATTTTGTGCTAGCATATACTCCAACCTATCACTAAAGGAAGAGTTTAGAAGGAACTTAGATTTTTAATAATGACCTAATTTCTCAAACATTTATTTACAGTGAAACCTTGCCATCCTCCCCTATAACTAATTAACACTTCCATTTATTTTGACATCATTCTCGCATAGGGATAGTGAATTAGAAGAGGATCTATAATTTCTAGCTCCTATTTACATAGAGTATACCAACTAGGTACCTTTCTTTTCCTTCTCTGTAGCACTTCTAAGGTTAAATATTTATTTCTCATCACAAGCCACATATACATCTTAGTTGGATGTCATCATCCATAAAACCTTCCACCACCATTCTTCTTCATCTATATAATCATTCCAAAACATATCTTTATACCCCAATCTTGGTGTATAATCTCCCTAAGTAGGATTTAATAATGATTAGACAAGTAAATCCTCCTCTTCAGTAATTATTATATGGCTCTTTTTTAATTGATCAAAATATATATTCCACTATTTATTCTTTTCCTATTTAATTTCTATCCTCTCACCATCCATTCATTCTTCTTTCCATATTGATGAATTTATGGTATCAACAACCTAACCTAAATTGTAAATTCCATGACTCTAAAAGGTAATAATAGATCCCAAGGGTAACATGTAAGCCTCTCTAAAGCTTACCCATGGGTTAGTTTCACTTCTAACTCTTTCCCCATTGTCAACATTCAAAACAAGCCAATTCCTCACCAAAGGGAAAGCAAAAAAAAGAGTCTTTGAAAAATTGACACATTATTTATGGGGCCTAGACTCCTTCCTTATCTAATATTCCATGGTTATATATAATTATGTTGAATCATCATGTTGGGCTCCACTTTTTCCATATTTTCCGCCATACAAATACATTCATCATTACACTTTTTACCGCATTTTGTCAATAATATACATCTCATTACACCATAAACCATCATTATTTGTCGTCATTCACAAGTATACATATAGTATCGTTAATACATCATTTTCTGCGTTTTTAGTGATTAAATGATGATTATATCATGGTTTCCCGAAGACATTTCGTAAAGTCTGATTCTTACTTGCATGATCAATATTCCTGTACCATTACTGCAGTTCAACATTTCTGCACTAACAATGTCATTCTGGTACCCGTCTTTATTTGGCATATTTGCGTGTTTCTAGGAAAATTTGGGAACGTGGGTTTTCTATGTAGTGATGTCAGCATGTCAGCATGTGGCTTGTAATTCACCCAACTTGCACATGTGGGCCTCCAACTCAAGGGGAATAATTCAACCAAAATTAATAAAAGTTCTAGACATTCAATTTTGGCCTTAGTTTTTGTGCAAATAAAGAAGAATATGAAGAATATGGAACATAGGTTTTGTTCCCAGCATGGAAAATTAGGTCTCTCAAATGGAATTTTTCCAAACAAAGGAAAGGTTGAGGAGTTATTGTTAATTCTTGAATTGACATTTGCACAGATTTCGGGATGCGCACAAGTTTGGAAGAAACAAAATGTAAGACCCATATTTGATGAGTCTTGGTTTAAACATCAAATATTTGGTTGATAAATATACTCTCACATATATTTTCAAGGGAGTGGGTCCAAGATCATCGCTATGAAAAATATTGAGTTAGTTTCTCTTTGTGCATATCAAGATTGAAGAAGACTCTATAAATATAATATAATTGTTGTAAGCAGGGATCGGATTTTTATTGTCATTGTTTAAGGTAGTTATTGTAATAGAGCTGAGAATCCATTTGTAAGTAGAGGATGGAGTTTATTTAATGAATATTTGATTGATGAAGCCAAAATGCGCATATACAGAAGAGATATTTACGGAAGCCAAAATGCGCATATACGGAAGCTCTCTTCCGTGTATGCGCATTTTGGCTTCCGTAAATGCGCATTTTTTCCTTCTGTAAATGCACACATATACGAAAGTTATCTTCTATATATGCACATTTTGTTTTCCATATATGTGCATTTACTTCTAGGTCATCCATGATTGGCCATCCCCAACCACACTCACTGAGCTTCAGAGCTTCTTGGGCCTAGCCAATTTCTATCGCAGTTTAGTGTTGCGATTCTCTCATATCGCATGGGCCCTCGACGAAGTAACCAGGGGTGGCGATAAGGAAAAATTTGTGTGGGGATTGTCCCAAAAACAAGCCTTCGATGAATTGAAGCAAAGTTTGTGCTCATCTCCAGTACTTTCATTACTGTACCTACAACATCCCTTTGAGATCGAGACAAATGCTTCATACTATGTTGTGGGCACCGTTCTCACTCAACATAACCACCCCATGGCGTATCATAGTGAGACACCATCAGATGTTTTTCGTAAGTACCCTACTTACGGAAAAGAAATGTACTCCATTGTGAAATCATATCGCCAGTGGAGACATTACATTCTAGGGAAGGAAACAGTCATCCACATCGATCACAAGCCACTACAGCTCATGCATACCAAAGGAAAATTGCAGAAGAACCGCCATCAGAAGTGGTCCACATACTTACAACTATTCCACCTCAACATCAAGTATGAAACAGAAGGTACCAACCAAGTTGTTGATTTCCTCAGCCGACCTCCAGTCGTGACACTCACCATGGTGCTAGACTCTTGCGACCATGAGACCTCTGAATGGCCCCACCTCTATGAGATAGTCCCTGACTTCTCCACCACCTACCAAATGTTGGGATCAAACTCATTGGTCGCTAATTTCCATCTTCAGGATGGGTTGTTGTTTCGTCTGGGCCATCTCTGCGTTCCATCAAGCGAGCGTGTGAAGCTGATTTGGGAAGCTTACTATAGTCGGGTGGCAGGACACTTTGGCATCGAAAAGATAGTGGCAGTGTTGCAGAAACATTTCTACTAGCCGAAACTTCAATCAGATGTCGACAAGTATATCAGGTCCTTCACCGCCTGTGCTATTCCCAAAACGACCACTAAGAAACAGGGTATGTACACTCCTCTTCCTACTCCTGGCAAATTGTGGGAACCCATATCAATGGACTACATGTCGGCCCTCCCGTCCACCAATAGGGGAAATGACTATGTTTTTGTGGTTGTTGATCCCTTTTCCAAGATGGCGATTATGACCGCCTACAAGAAGAACATCACTATAGAGGCCACTACCAAGCTCTTCTTTGAACGTGTATGGGTACACTTTGGGATCCCACAAACCATTGTCTCAAATAGGGACAATTGGTTCATCGACACATTCTTGTTGAGCCTCTGGTCATTGTTGGATACCAACCTCACCAAATCCACTGCCTTCCACCCCCAAGCAGATGGCCAAATTGAGGTCGTCAATTGGATGATCGTACATATGGAAATGGTTTTTTTAATCAGAGTAATATTTAGTTTAATCTATGGGAATAAGGTTAGATATGATGTTTTTTGAAAGACATGATTTAGCTTTAGCTTTGACATAGGTAGAGATACTTGATTTTGCTTTTTCTTTTTGGAAAATATTATTTAAGTTAAAATTGTCATTTTAAAAAATATTAAAGATAAAAATATAATAATATTAATAGTTTATAATAAATCAAAAGAAATATTTAGTTATTTATTTTTAATTTTAAGAAAATATTATTATTTATTATTATTTATTTAGTTATTTATATACTTGAATATATATCGACATATGTACCTAGTATATATATCGGTATATACACTAAGTATATATATCGACATATATACTAAGTATATATATCGACATATATACTAAGGATATATATCGATATATATACTTGTATATATACCGATATATATACTTGTATATATACCGACATATATACCTAGTATATAAACCAATATATATACTAGGTATATATATCAACACACACACATATATATATATATATATATATATATATATATACCTAGTATACTAGGTATATGTGTCGGTATATGTATATGTGTTGGTATATATACCTAGTATATATACGAGTATATATACTAGGTATATGTGTCAATATATATACTTAGTATATATGTCGGTATATATACTACGTATATATGTCGATATATATACTAAGTATATATGTCAGATATATACTTAGTATATATACCGATATATATACTAGGTATATATGTCAGTATATATACAAGTATATATATCGACATATATACTAAGTATATATACTTGTATATATAATGATATATATGCTTAGTATATATACTGGTATATATACTTAGTATATATGTCGGTATATATACTTAGTATATATATACCGATATATATACTGATATACTAATATATATATATACTAGGTATACATGTTTGTATATACACAAGTATATATACCAGGTATATATGTCGGTATATATACTAAGAAAATATACCTAGTGTGTATACTTAATATAGTGTATATACCGATATATATACTAGGTACCTAACCTACAACAACCTTTTGAGATTGAGACATATGCTTCAAACTATGTTGTGGGAACAATTCTCTCTCAGCACATACATCCTATGGCCTATCATAGTGAGACACAATCAAATACCATCCATAAGTACCCCACTTATGACAAAGAAATGTACTCCATTGTATAATTTTGTCGCTAGTGGAGGCATTACATTCTTGGGAAGGAGACAATTATCCACATTGACCATAAGACTCTACAATTCATGCAGACATAAGGAAAATTGTTGAATGACCACCATCATAAGTGGTCCACATATTTATAGAAGTTCCATATTAGCATCAAGTATAATACAGGGAGCATGAACCATGTCGCTCACTACCTCAGTTGACCTTCAGTTGCAGCACTGGCCATGGTGATACACTCATGTGGCCATGATACCGTTGGATGCCCCAACTCTACGAGAGCTCAAAGTTCCATGAAGTAGGCCCTCTATAACTATGACCTCTGGAACTATGACCTTTGGAACTATGACCTGTGGAACCATGACCTCTGGAACTACAACCTCTGGTACTATGACCTATGGAAATTTGACTTGTGGAACTATGACCTGTGGAACTATGACCTCTAGAACTATGAGCTCTGGAACTACGTCCTCTAGAACTATGACCTTTGGAACTATGACCTGTGGAATTGTGACCTATGGAACTATTAAGAAACAAGGAATGTACACCCCTCTTCCTATTCATGACAAGCCCCGGGAATCCATCTCGATGGACTACGTGTTAGGCCTTCTTTCAAACAAGCATGGAAATGATTATGTTTTTGTGGTTGTTGATCAATTTTCCGTATATGCACATTTTGTCTTCTGTATATGCGCATTTTGGTTTCCGTAAATGCACATTTGGCTTCTGTATATGCGCATTTACAGAAGCCAAAATGCGCATATACGGAAGAGATATTTACGGAAGCTCTCTTCCGTATATGCACATTTTTTTCTTCCGTAAATGGGTGCGTAGTTCTAGAGGCCATAGTTCCAGAGGTCATATTTCCATAGGTCATAGTTCCAGAGGTCATAGTTCCAGAGGGCGTAGTTCCATAGGTCATAGTTCCACATGTTACAATTTCACAGGTCATAGTTACAGAGGGCGTAGTTCCACAGGTCATAGTTCCAAAGGGCATAGTTACAGAGGGCGTAGTTCAAAAGGTCATAGATATAGAGGCGTAGTTCCAGAGGGCATAGATCCATAGGTCATAGTTCCATAGGTCATAGTTCCAAAGGGCGTAGTTCCAGAGGGCGTAGTTCTAGAGGTCATAGTTCCGGAGGCGTAGTTACAGAGGGCGTAGTTCCACAGGTCATAGTTCTAAAGGGCGTAGTTCCAGAGGACGTAGTTCCAGAGGTCATAGTTCCAGAGGTCATAGTTCCAAAGGGAGTAGTTCCAGAGGGCATAGTTCCAGAGGTCATAATTCCACATGTCACAATTCCACAGTTCATAGTTCCATAGGGCGTAGTTCCACAGGTCATAGTTCCAAAGGGCGTAGTTCCAGAGGGCGTAGTTCCAGAGGTCATAGTTCCAGAGGCGTAGTTCCATAGGGTGTAGTTCCACAGGTCATAGTTCCAAAGGGCGTAGTTCCAGAGGGCGTAGTTTGAGACAGCATAGTTCCATAGGACATAGTTTGAGAGGGCGTAGTTCCACAGGTCATAGTTCCACAGGTCACAATTCCACATGTCATAGTTTCAGAGGGCGTAGTTCCACTAATCATAGTTCCAAAGGGTGTAGTTCCAGAGGTCATAGTTCCAAAGTCCATAGTTCCACAGGGCATAGTTCCAGAGGTCACAATTCCACAGTTCATAGTTCCAAAGGGCCTAGCTGTAGAGGTTGTAGTTCCACAGGTCATAGTTCCAGAGGGCATAGTTCCAGAGGTCATAGTTTCAAAGGGCGTAGCTCCAGAGGGCGTAGCTCCAAAGGTCATAGCTCCATAGGCGTAGTTCCATAGGGCATATTTCCACAGGTCATAGTTCCAAAGGGCGTAGTTCCATAGGGTGTAGTTCCACGGGTCATAGTTCCACAGGGCGTAGTTCCACAGGGCGTAGTTTCACAGGTCATAATTCCACAGGTCATAGTTCCAGAGGGCGTAGTTACACAGGTCATAGGTCTAAAGGGTTTAGTTCGAGAGGGCGGAGTTCAAGAGGTCATAGTTCTAGAGGGCGTAGTTTCACATGTCATAGTTCCATAGGTCACAATTCCATAGGTCATAGTTCCATAGGGCCTAGTTCTAGAGGGCGTAGTTCCACAGGTCATAGTTCTAGAGGGCATAGTTACAGAGGTCATAGTTCCAAAGGGCGTAGTTACAGAGGGAATAGTTCCATAGATCATAGTTCCATAGGTGTAGTTCTAGAGGTCGTAGTTTGACAAGTCATAGTTCCAAAGGTGGTAGTTCAAGAGGGCGTAGTTCTAGAGGTCATAGTTCCAGAGGGCGTAGTTCCAGAGGTCATAGTTCCACATGTCACAATTCCACAGGTCATAGTTCTAGAGGGCGTAGTTCTAGAGATCATAGTTCCAAAGGGCATAGTTCAGGAGGTCATAGTTCCAAAGGGCCTAGTTCCATAGGGCGTAGTTCCATAGGTCATAGTTCTAGAGGTGTAGTTCCACAAGTTATAGTTACAAAGGGTATAGTTCCAGAGGGCATAGTTTTAGAGGTCATAGTTCAAGAGAGCATAGTTCCACAGGTCATAGTTCCACAGGTCATAATTCCACAGGTTATAGTTCCAGACGACATAGTTCCATAGGTCATAGTTCAAAAGGGCATAGTTCTCGAGGGCATAGTTCTAGAGGCCATAGTTCCACAGGTCACAATTCCACAGGTCATAGTTCCAGAGGGCCTAGTTCTAGAGGGTGTATGTAAGGTAGCTAGAGAGGTAGTGGGGGGGCCTAGAGGGCCAATAGTGATAATAGTGGAGGTCATTCAATGTAAGGTGGACTAGGTCCACTATATTAATAAATAAGGCCCACTATGGTAGTTAGATATAATAAATGGGTAATTAGATATAATAAATGTAAGAGGACTTCTTAGAAGGTTCTACTTTTAGAAGATTCCTCCTCTAGAATGTTCTTAGGTGATGGTAGCACTATATAAAGGGGTTCAAGAAATGTAATGAGACATGAAGAGAAGTATTATATTTGGAGCGGTATCTCAATAGGAGGATGACCCCTCGAAGAGGCAAGTGAACAGGAGAGGATCCCTTCCATAATAAGATCCATTGTATGGTGTTGCCCTACCTCAAGGGTTTTCTTCTAATAAAGTGTGGTTTCTTCTATCTTGCTTTGTGGATCTATTGTGTATTCATTATTTGTGGTGATTATGTTTGTAGATATATTCAAGTTATTTACAAGTGGTATCAGAGCACTTTCCTTGGGTAGACATTGTGGGCAAATATTTTTTATTTTTGCAAATTTTGTTTTTCGGAGAAGAAAAAAGAGGGCCGCGACATTCTCGAAGTTTTTGGTACATTTCTATGAAACATTTGTAAAAAAGGATTTAATATCTGATTTAATCTCAGAAAAAAAACCAAGTTAAAAAAAAAAATCGTCCGAAACCGAGTCCGGGAAGTCAAGATATTGAAGTTTTATAATCTGCAAAGTTTTAGGATTTTTTCCACGGATGGCGGCGAGAATTTTTTTATTTCTATAGCATATGGAGGCCGAATTTTCCCAAATAAATTACAGATATGAGTTCCTCTCACAATTTCACCCAATTAAAAAAAAACATCAGCCAAAATGGAGTCCGGGAAGTGAAGTTATGAGCATTTTAACTTCAACAGTTTTTTAGGGTTTTTCCAGAAAAAGCCGCGATTTTCTGCCGAAACTTATTGGGTCTATTTTTTGTGTTTTTTCATGAAGGATGCAAGACCGAAGAGTTCATAGGGTGCTCAGATGGCTATTTCCTCTCAAAACCTGAAAGAAATTCTTGAATCATTCAAAGCCCAATTGTTTCACACATTGGATGACAGATTGGATGCATTTGTACATGGCCTCACAGACGACCTCACAGCCAGAATCAATGATAGTTTTTGTAGTATTCAATATTCAATGAATAACATGCAGGAGATATTTCTTATGGAGGGCCTTAGGGATGAATATAATCAAGAAATATATGCTTGGTATGATTTTGAGGCCAATTGTGATGATTGGTTTATGGATAGTTGTCATTTCTGGGATGACAACCACTTCCATATTTTATTTGATGACTCTACTCCACCTTCTGTAGAGAGCATCAATGTGACAAATCAAGAGCCAATGATTATTACCAGTGTCTATCCTGCATATTCTACAATGATATTATTCCTTCCAGATTCTGCTACAACCCTTTTACACTATGTGGATGAATATTCTTATTTGGATCCACATGACAGGTGTCAGTATTTGAAGCATCATTTTGAGTTGGTTATTGGGTTACAAAATATTCCACGGGGAGTTCACATGAGCACTTGGACATGGGACCCTGGCTTACAATGGTGTTTGGACTACATCAACATGGTGGCTTTCATTTCTACATGGGACCTTGGTTCTCCAGTCTTCTTCAGCATTATGGTCCACAATTATCCATGGGACCCTGGTATATGGTTGTACATCAAGCATTGAGGACAACACTTTCATAAGGGGGATGGAATGTAAGGTAGCTAGAGAGGTAGTGGGGGGGCCTAGAGGGCCCATAGTGATAATAATGGAGGTCATTCAATGTAAGGTGGACTAGGTCCATTATATTATTAAATAAGGCCCACTATGGTAGTTAGATATAATAAATGGGTAATTAGATATAATAAATGTAAGAGGACTTTTTAGAAGGTTCTAATTCTAGAAGATTCCTCCTCTAGAATGTTCTTAGGTGATGGTAGCACTATATAAAGGGGTTCAAGCAATGTAATGAGACATGAAGAGAAGTATTGTATTTGGAGCGGTAGCTTAATAGGAGGATTCCCCCTCGAAGAGGCAAGTGAATAGGAGAGGATCCCTTCCATAATAGGATCCATTGTATGGTGTTGCCCTACCTCAAGGGTTTTCTTCTAATAAAGTGTGGTTTCTTCTATCTTGCTTTGTGGATCTATTGTGTATTCAATATTTGTGGTGATTATATTTGTAGATCTATTCAGGTTCTTAACAGCGTAGTTCCACAGTTCTTAGTTCTAGAGGGCGTAGTTTCAAAGGTCATAGTTCCAAAGGGTGTAGTTCCAGAGGGCATAGTTGCAGAGGTCATAGTTCCAGAGGCATAGTTCTAGAGGGCATAGTTCCACAGGTCATAGTTCCAAAGGGCGTAGTTTCAAAGGGAGTAGTTCCACAGGTCATAGTTCCAAAAGGAATAGTTCTAGAGGGCATAGTTCCAGACGTCATATTTCCAGAGTCGTAGTTCCAGAGGGCATAGTTCCACAGGCCATAGTTCCAAAGGCCATAGTTCCAGAGGGCATATTTCTAGAGGTCATAGTTCCAAAGGGCGTAGTTCCAAAGGGCGTAGTTCTAGAGGTCAGAATTCCATAGGTCATAGTTCCAGAGGGCCTAGTTCTAGAGGGCATAGTTCCATAGGTCATAGTTCCAGAGGGTGTAGTTCCAGAAGTCATAGTTCCAAAGGGTGTAGATCCAGAGGGCATAGTTCCAGAGGTCACAATTCCATAGGTCATAGTTCCAGAGGGCCTAGTTCTAGAAGGCGTAGTTCGACAAGTCATAGTTCCAGATGGTGTAGTTCCAGAGGTCATAGTTCCAAAGGGCGTAGTTCTAGAGGGCTTAGTTCCAGAGGTCATAGTTTCAGAGGTGTAGTTCCAGAGGGCGTAGTTCCACAGGTCATAGTTCCAAAGGGCTTACTTCCAGAGGACGTAGTTGTAGTGGTCATAGTTCCAAAGGCCATAGGTCCAAAGGTGACAATTCCATGGGTCATAGTTCCAGAGGGCCTAGTTCTAGAGGGCATAGTTCCATAGGTCATAGTTCCAAAGGGCGTAGTTTCAGATGTCATATCTCTAAAGGGTGTAGTTCTAGAGGGCATAGTTCTAGAGGTCATAATTCCAGAGGCGTAGTTCCAGAGGGTGTATTTCCACAGGTCATAGTTCCAAAGGGCGTAGTTCTAGAGGGCATAGTTCCAGAGGTCATAGTTCCAGAGGGCATAGTTCCATTGGTCATAGTTCCACAACTCACAATTCCACAAGTCATAGTTCCAGAGGGCATAGTTCCAGAGGTCATAGTTCCAAAGGAAGTAGTTCCAGAGGGCGTAGTTCCAGAGGGTGTAGTTCCAGAGGTCATAGTTCCATAGGTGTAGTTCCAAAGGTCGTAGTTCCATAGGTCATAATTCCAAAGGGCATAGTTCCAGAGGGCATAGTTCCAGAGGTCATACTTCCAGAGGGCGTAGTTCCATAGGGCATAGTTCCACAGGTCACAATTCGAGAGTTTATAGTTCCAGAGGGTGTAGTTCCACAAGTCATAGATCTAGAGGGCGTAGTTCTAGAGGTCATAGTTCTAGAGGGCATAGTTCCCGAGGTCACAATTCTGCAAGTCATAGTTCCAGAGGGCCTAGTTCTAGAGGTCCTAGTTCCATAGGTCATAGTTCCAGAGGGCATAGTTCTAGAGGTCGTAGTTCCAAAGGGTGTAGTTCCATAGGGCGTAGTTCCAAAGGTCACAATTCCATAGGTCATAGTTCCAGAGGGCCTAGTTCTAGAGGGCGTAGTTCCACACGTCATAGTTCCATAGGGCATATTTCCACACATCATAGTTCCAAAGGGCATAGTTCCATAGGTCATAGTTCCATAGGTGTAGTTCCATAGGGCGTAGTTCCACAGGTCATAGTTTTAAAGGGGGTAGTTCTAGAGCTCATAGTTCCAAAGGGAGTAGTTCCAGAGGGCATAGTTACAAAGGTCACAATTCCACAGGTCATAGTTCCAGAGGGCCTAGTTCTAGAGGGCGTAGTTCCACAGGTCATAGTTCCAGAGGGCATAGTTCCATAGGTCATAGTTCCAGAGGGCGTAGTTCCACAGGTCACAATTCCACATGTCATATTTCCAGAGGGCCTAGTTCTAGAGGGCGTAGTTCCACAGGTCATAGTTCCAAAGGGCGTATTTCCAGAGGCCGTAGTTCCAAAAGTCATAGTTTAAGAGGCATAGTTCCAGAGGGCGTAGTTCCATAGGTTATAGTTCCAAAGGGCATAGTTCCAGAGGACGTAGTTCCAAAGGTCATAGTTCCAGAGGAAGTAGTTCCATAGGGCATAGTCCCAGAGGTCACAATTCCACATGTCATAGTTCTAAAGGTCCTATTTCTAGAGGTAGTAGTTCCACTGGTCATAGTTTCAGAGGGCGTAGTTCCACAGGTCATAGTTCCAAAGGGCGTAGTTCCATAGGGCGTAGTTCCATAGGTCATAGTTCCATAGGCGTAGTTCCACAGGTCATAGTTCCAAAGGGTATAGTTCCAAAGGGCGTAGTTACAGAGGTCATAGTTACAGAGGGCATAGTTCCACAGGTCATAGTTCCACAGGTCACAATTCCACAGGTTATAGTTCCAAAAGGCGAAGTTCAAGATGTAATAGTTCCAAAGGGCATAGTTTTGGAGGGCGTAGTTCCAGATATCATAGTTCCAAAGGGCGTAGTTCTAGAGGGCATAGTTCCAGAGGTCATAGTTCCAGAGGGTGTAGTTCTAGAGGGCATAGTTCCATAGGTCATAGTTCCAGAGGGCGTAGTTCCAAAGGTCATAATTCCAGAGGGCGTAGTTCCACAGGTTATAGTTCCACAGGTCACAATTCGACAGGTCATAGTTTCAGAGGTCATACACCCTCTGTAACTATGCCTCTGGAATTATGACCTCTAGAACTACGCCCTCTGGAACTATGCCCTCTAAAACTATTCCCTTTGGAACTATGACCTTTGGAACTACTCCCTCTGGAACTATGACCTTTGGAATTGTGACCTGTGGAACTACGACCTATGGAACTACGCCCTCTAGAACTACGCCCTTTGGAACTGTGACTTGTGGAACTACGCCCTCGTGAACTATGCCTCTGGAACTATGACCTCTGGAACTACGACCTCTGGAACTATGTTCTTTGGAACTATTACCTCTGGAACTCTACCCTCTGGAACTATGACCTCTGGAACTACACCCACTAGAACTAGGCCATGTGGAACTATGACTTATGGGATTGTGACCTATGGAACTACGCCCTCTGGAACTATGACCTCTGGAACTACGACCTCTAGAACTACACTCTTTGGAACTATTACCTCTGGAACTCTGCCCTCTGGAACTATGACCTATGGAACTACACCCATTAGAACTAGGCCATGTGGAACTATGACTTATGGAATTGTGACCTATGGAACTACGCCCTCTGGAACTATGACCTCTAGAACTACGCCCTCTGGAACTATGACCTGTGGAACTACGCCCTCTAGAACTACGCCATTTGTAACTATGCCTCTGGAACTATGACCTCTAGAACTATGACCTGTGGAACTACGCCCTCTGGAACTATGACCTTTAGAACTAAGCCCTTTAAAACTACTCCCTTTGGAACTATGACCTTTGGAACTACGCCCTCTGGAACTACGCCTATGGAACTATGACCCTTAAAATTATGCCCTCTGGAACTACGCCCTTTGGAACTATGACCTCTGGAACTACGCCCTCTGGAACTATGACCTTTGGAACTGCGCCCTCTAGAACTAGGCCCTCTAGAACTAGGCCCTCTAGAACTATGACCTGTGGAATTGTGACCTCTGGAACTACGCCCTCTGGAACTACGCCCTTTGGAACTATGACCTCTAGAACTATGCCCTCTGGAACTATGACCTATGGAACTAGGCCCTCTAGAACTAGGCCCTTTGGAACTAGGCCCTCTAGAACTAGTCCCTCTCTAACTATGACCTGTGGAACTACGCCCTCTAGAACTATGACCTGTGGAACTATGCCTTGTGGAACTATGACCTGAGGAACTATGCCCTATGGAATTATGACCTTGGGAACTACGCCTTGTGGAACTATGACCTATGGAACTATGCCCTATGGAACTATGACCTTGAGAAATAGACCCTTTGGAACTATGACCAGTGGAACTACACCCTCTGGAACTATAACCTGTGGAACTACACCCTCTGAAACTATGACCTGTGGAACTAGGCCCTCTGGAAATACACCCTTTGGAAGTATGACCTCTGGAACTATGACCTGTGGAACTGCGACTTGTGGAACTATGCCCTCTAGAACTATGACCTATTGAACTACGCCCTGTAGAACTATGACCTATGGAACTGTGACCTGTGGAACTACGCCCTCTGGAACTATGACTTGTTGAACTACGCCCTCTGGAACCACACCCTATGGAACTATGACCTTTGGAACTATGACCTCTAGAACTATGCCCTGTGGAACTATGCCCTATGGAAGTACAACCTGTGGAACTACGCCCTCTGGAACTATGACCTATGGAACCATGCCCTCTGGAACTATGACCTATGGAACTATGCCCTCTAGAACTACGCCCTTTGTAACTATCACCTATGGAACTACGCCTCTGGAACTATGACCTGTGGAATTATGACCTTTGGAACTATGACCTCTAGAACTACGCCCTCTGGAACTATGCCCTCTAGAACTCGGATGTGTGTGGATTCATGTCGGCAACTTCACTAAGAGGGTATGTGTATTATGTGTCTTTTAATAATGATTACTCACGTAAAACTTGGATCTATTTCTTGAAGGAAAAGAATGAAGTGTTTAGCAAATTCAAAGAGTTTAAGGCACTGGTAGAAAACATGATAGAGCGAAAGATAAAGACCTTGTGATCAGATAATGGAGGAGAATTATCTTACGAGGAATTCAAGGAATATTGCAAGGAATATGCGATTAAGAGGGAGCTTTCTACTCCCTACAATCCTCAGCAGAATGGAGTAGCAGAATGAAAGAATTGGACGATCATGGAAGTAGTGAAGGCTATGATCCATGATCAAGATCTACCTATGCATATGTGGGTAGAAGAAGCAAAGACTGTAGTGTATGTGTAGATTAGAAGTTCCCACAAAGTAATTGAAAACAAGACACCATAGGAGATGTTTTCCAGAGAGAAGATGGAAGTAAAGCATCTAAGGATATTTGGTTTCCTCATATTTGTGCATGTCCCCAAGGAAAAGAGGACAAAATTGGATCCATCTAGAAAGAATGGAATACTTTTTGGTTACAGTGACACATCGAAGGAATACATGATATATACTCTCAGTCATTGAAAAGTTGAGATTATCTGAGATTTTACCTTCGATGAGAGTGCATCTTTTAGCAAATGAAAACAAGACTGCGTAAAAGAGGAGAATGAGGAGGAGAATGAAGTTACTAGAGTTACAGAGGCAGAAGCAGTTGAAGCAGAGGAAGTCATTCATGAGGATAATGACATGGCAGAACCTTAGAGGCCATCATAGATGCCTTCTTGCAAGAGAAGACCAGCTTGGTCATAGGAGCTCATTAGAGATGCAAAAATATATGGTGCCACGGAAAAATATCTCAGGGAAAGTAAGAAGCCGAAACCATATTCCATCTATGTGGCATGTTTATGTGATATCATGGATGCAGAATCATATAGTTATGAAGAGGCTATAGAAAATAGGGTATGGAAGGATTCCACGGGGGAGGAATATCAGTCCATAATAAATAATGATGTCTAGGATGTGTTCCCCAAACCGAAGGAGAAATCAGTAGTAAGTTCAAAATGGATCTACAAAATGAAACATGCAGTTGATGGTGGTATTGAAAAGTATAAGGCTAGATTTGTGGCTTGAGGATTCTATCAGAAGGAAGGCATTGACTACGAGGAGGCATTTTCTCTCATGGCGATATATACCTTGATTAGGACTATAATTTCGTTGGCCGCAGTAATGAAATGGAAGGTGCATCAAATGGATGTGAATACAACCATGTCGAATGGTGAAATAAAAGGGGAACTATATGTGGAACAACCACAACGCTTCGAGGTACATGACATGTTGTTCTTCATAAACATTTTTATTGGCCCAAACTTTGACATGACGTCAACAAGTATATCAGATATTACATTGCCTGTGTCATTGCCAAGCCAACCATCAAGAAGCAAGCCTTATACACCCCTCTTCTTATTCCCATAAATTCATGGGAATCCATCTCAATGGATTACATGTCTTGCTTGTTGTCCACCAAGAAAGGAAATAACTGTGTGTCTGTGGTCGTTGATCGGTTTTCAAAGATGGCCATCCTCACATCCTGTAAGAAGAATGTCACAGCGGAAAATATTGCTAAGATCTTCTTCGAACGAGTGTGGGTCCACTTTGGGATATCACAAACCATCATATCTGACCAAGACAACAGTTTCCTCAACACCTTTTGGTCGATTCTTTGGTCTCTGTTGGACACTAAACTCACAAAATCCACTAATTTCCACCCCCAAACCAATGGCCAAACAGAGGTCGCCAATCAGATGATTGTGCACATCCTGCACATGTACAATTCTAAGCATCCATCTACATGGGACGAGAGTCTCCCATATGTCCAAAACAGTTACAACATGGCTCTCCATAGTTCCACCAGCCATAGCCCATTTTAGGTGGGTCAAGCATTCCAACCCTTGGGACCCATTGATGTTTCACTTCCTCTTGCCACCACACAGATAGATTCTTCCCCTGATCAATCTGCGTTCGACAAAGCCACCAGATTCATTGAGCAGATTCAACACATCTACCAATAGCTCAAGAATATTTTGTAGAAATCCAATTCTAAGTACAAGAAATGCCATGATCAACACAAGGTATCACATAAGTTTCAGGTTGGTGAAAAAGTCTGGTTACATTTGCAGAAGGAGCATCTCACTGGGCCCCATCGGAAGCTTCGCCCACTTCATTATGGTCCTTACAATATCACCAAGGTTGTGTGTAGTAATTCTTTTGAGCTCAACACTCCACCCTTCCTTGGTCTGCATCCAGTATTTAATGTGGACCTCCTTCGACCATATTTTCCCCCATTATTAGACACCTCTGAGATCACAGAACATCTAACACCAACAGAGCTCAACCCTAACTATATGGTACAAGCATCCACTGAGAAGATAGTGGAAACACAGGTCAAGGGAATTCACGAACAACAGATCTAGCTTTATCGGGTTGTTAAGGTAGGGAAACTCCTACACCAAAGCAAGTAGCTCACCCAGGGCCAAATCCAACAGGAGTTTCCTCACTTGGTGGAGAAACTCAATGCAATGGAGACCATTTGTTCCTAAGGGGGGAGGATTGATACAAGTGGATATTGGTGGCCACCCACCTATTCCAAATGGCTCGTTATATCTGTTTTCTATTCAACACATTCTTTTGTACTGCTTTGTAGTTGTGAGTTCTACAATTTTGGGGTTGTCTGAAGCCACACACATCCTCCAGGTGGATATGAGTGGCCTCTCACCTAATACAACTGAATTATTTTTTATGTTTTCATGCCATCACATCTTATTGTACTTCTAGGGACGTTTTGCATCCCTAAAGGTTTTTTGTTTTGGCTCACCATAGTCAATTTGTAGACGGAGGCAGAGTTCGATGGTGGAATGTGTAGTTCCTTGAAAGACCTTTCCAACAGGCTATAATGCGCCTAAAACATAGGTCGTATGCAAAAGTTATGACCCTTGGAAGTTGAGGTACCAAATTACACCAACTTACCCATAAGGCCCACATGAATTTTGGTGTTTCACCTTCTAAGATTAGGTTTTTTGATGTCTAGGGTTTTGGAATTCATGAGTAATATCAAAAAGGCCTCTGGAGCCTCATTGTAATCCATTTTGATCAGACGGATATGCGTAGCAACCACATCTCTTATCAAAGATAGCTACCACCATTCGAGCAAGTGTTTCAGTTCTTCATTTTTGCAGTTTCATCCTATTTCATTATTTAATAGAAGATATTGTTCACTAAATATTTGTGTTATTCTCCATATCTCTGTGTTTATTGTATTCAGTCTATTAATCATTTCATTCCGCTCCTAAATTCCTATCATCCATGGTGAATTGGGGAATGCTGAGCTTGCAAGGTCACAAAGATGTGTGCCTTACTAAGAACCCAAGTGAGTTTGTGTGTGAGTGCATTCATGGGCACCCCATTGCCAATTTTTCGACCAACCTCTTCATGTGAGTTCCCAATATTTATTAAAATGAAAAGGAAGGCACAATTAAACATAATATCCCTATTTTATATGCCTATAAAATGGTGAATGTGTATGAAAGAATTAATTATTAACACTAATAAATGTTTTGTTTTTCATATTCTAGGTTATTCAATTCTATAACCTCTTTAGTTCTCTTCTCTCTATGATTTATTTTGTTCTCTCTTACTTTGGCATGTTCACCACTTCTATTGGGTCTAGTTTCAGTCTTCTTTACATGTTGAAGTTTATAGTCGATGGTAGGTGGCTTGTAGTGGTGGGATTATGGTGTTTCTTCTACTTGAGATTCCTTCTCTTGGGTTATCTCTCATCTTCAATAATATGGGTTATAGGGTAGTTTATTTTATAATGGTTTGTATAATAATTGGTTATATTACTTGAATTCAAGGTTTTCATCATTTTTCTTCACCACTAATTATTTCACAAAAATTTAGAGTTTTCAAGAAAATAAAGAAAACAAATGGATGAAAATTTGATCAAATCAATGAGAGAGATTTGGCTCATTAGAATCCCCCTAATTGGAAAATAGGAAAGCTCAAGCTCTTATCTCATTTATGGAGAACTATTTATTGTTAATTAGTAATTAACAAACAATTAATTATTCTAAGAAACCATTACCTCATTCTAAACTATATCTCATTTATTTTAAATTGTTTCTTGTTAATTAGTAAATAAGCATCAACTAAATAATTAACATTGTTTTAATAAACCATTACAAATAAAAATTCAGTTTTTTATTGAATAATGATGTTTTTAAGATAAAATAATTTGACAAATATTTTGAAAATGACATAATATTTATGTAAGATGTACATTCTAAAAAAAAATGTTTTTTCTCTTCTATCTTCTTAAAATTACAAACTTTAAAAATTATTTTCACTCATAATATTCCTATTTTAGCAACACTTATGTTTTTCAAACTAGTAAAATAGAGGTTACATAATTTTAAATAGAAAATCAAAATTGTTATGGTAATAAAAAAATTAAATATAATAATATTATTAATAATATTGATTTTGTAAAAGATATTTCAATATTCTCTAAAATTATATCTTTAACTTTTTTATTATTATTGAAATCCAAAAACTTACTTTTTGGTTTATAAATATTAATTATATCTGTTCAACAATCATTCAGACGTTTAAGAATTTTATTAACTCCGTATTTACCAGTATATCCTTGTACAAGGCTATGAATATCCACAACTTACATGTTAATATCAACCTAACTCACATCCTTATCTCAATATTTGAAAATAAATGTAATCAATTTCAAGACTATCTTTGATGCAAGCTTGAAGTTTCAAGTTGCTTTTGCAAACCTTTTCCGGCAAGAGATATTTGCGAAAGCACATAACCCTATACAGTTCCTGTGCAGGAAAGATAAAACCTCTCAACAGATACAATAAACCAACTTAAATTATATCCAACTCTGTTGGCTCGTAGTTAATCAAACTCGTACCACTTGACAGGAGTGAGTGAACTTTAAAACGTGAATAAAAACATGTCCCAAACAATAATAATAAATATATATATATATGAATCTTAACGTCCATTTTTAAGAATAAAAACTCCAATATAACTTCGTAAAATTCCAGAGTTTTATTCATTTTATATAAATCAAGCATCATCAAGTGTAGCCTTATTCCACAACCAGAACTCAACAAATGAAACTATAAAATCGATTAAGCAACGAATTATCATGAAAATATTAATAATGTTTCTATAAGTGTAGCACAAGTTCACAACAATGTGGCATGCATGTAGCTCCACTTATTTCCCAATGGCTGAACAATCCCACAAGCATTATGACTATAGCGATCTCCAAATGAAGGTAGATCACCCACCCTGCCTGTTCCCAATATGAAACAGCCATCAAACCCCAACCCCAAACATACATAGAAAAGCTAAAACTAATCCTATCTCCAGGAAGTCGTCGTCAATATATACATTAGGAAACAAGAGGAGCGATTAAGAGAGCGACAAGAGATTGCAGAGAAGAAGAGGAGGCCCCACCACCTGCTTGCTGACTCGGGGATGGACTGATCTCCATGTGGGCAGCGGCCGCTCCGACTGCCAGTAATACAATCATCACCAACACCGCGATTATCAATGCGCGCATGGCTGGCGCTCTCGATTTGCATATCTCCATTGCTAAGAAAACTCACTGCAAATTCCACCTCGGATCCGATCGGGTTATCCGAATTTCGAATCCAACGAAGATCGACTGGTAGCGATCGCTAAACTCCGCTCTTCTGTATACGCATAAAGATAGATAGAATTATATAACGGGCATCAAAATGCAAAAACGCGGGCCTGGAGCTTTTGAAAAATTTGAATGGCGGGAGAGCAAAATTTGAATGACAGTGAGCCTGGAGCTTTTGAAAAATTTTAATAGCCGCGGAGAACACAATTTGAATGGCCGCTGGACAACAAATTGCAGCTGTAGTAAAGGATGCAATACATAACGTACATCCGCTACATCAATCAACAGGCGGACGAGTTGGTGGGACTGATTGCAGACGGTAACGGAGCTTGGAGCAGGTAAGCGGAATGAGCTGCTAGCAAACTGTTGCCGGATTTACTTGTCGGAGATCTGGTCGCCACCATTGTTATGCTGTTGAATGATGCATGCATGGCATGGAATGCAAGGGTTGTTGCCGCACAGTTGGTCCATGCAGCAGCCCACTAATGATTGGGCTGTTGCATGGTGGATAGCCCTTGTTGCATGGTGGATAGCCCTCGCCATTCCCCGACAACCATGTAGAGAATGATATTCCGGTGTTGAATAGGAGGTCGTCAAGGATGTTGCTAGAGGTCGTCTCGAAAACTGAGTAATATCTAAGGATATACGGAAGGGCTGTGTTACAAAGGCATCAATGTGTTTATAATATGGGAGAGTAGACATGATTGCACGTAAATAACTCTATTGAATAATTGAGTATTTACAATAGTTTGTCACTTCATTATATGGAGTTGTTCTTATTAATATAAGATAAGTTGAGAGAATATCTTAATCATGTTAAAACTCTAATTATAAGTTAGTTAGTTTATCTAACTGTTATACAGTTACATCAGAGTTATAGTCTTCTTGTATTATATATGTACATGATTATTTGAGGCATTGATGAATATAGAGTATGACTTGGTAGGGTTTGGTAGCACCATGATAGTTTTTCATGGTAGATGAAGAAAAAAGTAACCAAGGAGCCAGCCATCCATTGAAGGAGGCATTAAAGGGATTGCTTGAGCCAATGAAGGAGCCAGTGATGGGAAAGATGCATGGAAGAGAAAGTCGCTAGACTGTTTGCGATATGTGTGAAGGAAGTGAACCATTTGTTGGTCTGTGGAACCAAAGAAAGAAGAGGCCTCGTTATCGTGTGAATGAAATTAGAGGTTGAGGGAGCCCTTCGCATGAGAGAAGGCGAGCCTATGAAGGAGAATCTACAACAAAGGGTAATTGTTGATATTTCCATTTGTCAATAAAATAAAGGGTCGCCGTACATAGGAAAAATATTTTCTAAATATTCACAGGCCAAGATATGACAGTTTATATTTCGTGTTTTTAAAGACAAGGGTTTTCCAAAATATACATTAGATCTGCGACCTGGGCATATGTTGATAAGCCACACATAGTTTATATTTCACTTTTAAAGACCAATGTTATCTTTGTGAACAATATATTTCGTATTTGTCAGCCCACAGAAACATACGAAAACTAGAACTGTAGTCTGTGCTTGAATTTGGCCGTTTCGTGTTGTGTGGTTGGTTGCCGGCGAATTAAAATAAAGAAGAAAAATCCGTGACGAGGACAACCATTTACAGTCCAAGGTTGGTGGAGTATTGAACGATTGGAAATGAAAGACACAGGTATGCATTTGAGGTATTAAAGTGAGATTTTTTTTATATTTAAATTTGATTACAAAAGTCAAGCTTCCAAGAAAGTAAAATCGGGAAAGACTCGTTATAAAGTCACATCAAATTTCAATTTATTAATGATTAACTAAAGTGAGAGAGCTTGGAATAAATTTTAAAGTTAATCTTGAGCTTGGATTAAAGTTAATCTTTATGAGGTATATTTTCAATACCTGGGTGATGATGCTTCATGGTAAATTTTACCAAACCTTATGATAAAGAAAGCAAGCAAAAAAGGAAAAAGGAAAATTCAACATAAGGAGTTATAAGAATGTTTGAAAATTACAAAATTGTTTGTAATTGCAGTTATAAGGGTTTGTTATTTATTCGAAGACTTTTTGTGAAGGTGTTCTAAGTATTATTATTTTTTTTTTTTGGAAGTTATAATGAGGTTATAAGGTAGTTGTAAAGGTGTTGTAAGGGGTCCAACAAATTGAATTTGCAAAATTGTATTTGGTGTTATTGTTTAAGTTGTAGACCTATCCGAAATTGAATAAGGCGGTCTCTCTTAGGATCTTTGTGTGCGTCTCTTAGTCATTGATCATCTCTCATAATGGAAAGAACACATTAATTAACTCAACTACGAAATCTACAATCGCAATAAACAAGTGCACCCTCAGTACAGTGATTACTTGTTTACAAGTAAAACACAAGAAGATTGATATGTTCAAACTTCAAAGCAAAATGTTATCTGATGAGTTAAATCTCCTTCAACACAAACAATGTGATTTTAACAAACACAATGGCATCAAGGATGAGAATGAAGACACTCAGTTGACTAGTGATGACACTCATAAACATGAAGATGAATTAGATGAAGTCCCTATGTCAGAAAAAGTTGTGAATAAATGTGACAAAGAAATTAGAATTGTTCGACCATGGGAATAATTATGCTTTAAATGAAATCGATATGGACTAGGATATGAAAATGACGCTAACAACCTTTTTCATATTCCTAATTATTGTCAACCTATTTGCTTTGTGAGTGGAGATTTTTTGAATGATGATAAGACGACAAAGCTTGAGGATATTGGTAAGGAACAAGTACAGCATATTGTTGATGAAGATGTTGTTACAGATATTTCAGATCATGATAATAAGTCAGATAAAGAACCCATACAGTGCAAACACTATCATCGGTTTGGCCATGATAAGTCAAACTGTTTTGATCTTCACCCATGCAAATTTTGTGGGAAGACAAATCACCCCTCAGTAAGGTGTTAAAAGCGCAAGCAGAAACAAATTCATTTTGAATGGTTAGGGAATTGGCGTTAGCATTTGGAAGCCAATTTATTGGAGCAATCTTCTTGCTAGATTTATACACAAGTACATTCGTACTTGATTGGAGATATTTCTACAGTTGATGGACATTAATGTTTTTCAAGATTTGATGATTTAGGGTATAATCGGGGCCTAGTTGATGTAGTTTTTTGAGTTGAAGATCGATTCTTCAAACTCCGCAGGAAGATAGTTTAATGTGTTGGATCTCTTCTTGGCCATACTTGTGAATGACGGTCAAGGGAATTTGATCCACTTGTCCCTGACAGGGGGGAAATATAAAGTTTTCAGTCATGTTCCAAGTTTGATTTAGAGCCTATGAACATATGATCAAATATGCAACCTAGTTCCTGGTATGCAGTCTTGTTCCTAAACATATTGTTCTTGATATTTTGTGGTCACTTTAAACCACCAATTGAGCAAAAGACATAAAGTTCTACTTGTTACATTTTCATATTTTTTAGCCTTGAGCTCTTGTTAGTTTATGGTCAACTTAAAACCATGTCATTTAGTAGAAGACATCATCTTCTTCTAGACATTTGGTTTGTGGTCATCCCGAAACCACCAAATGAGTTTGTGGTCACCATTAAATGACCAATTTAGTAGGAGACATCGCCTTCTGCTATTTTTTTCAGAGTTCAGAGAGGATCTTCAGCCAGCCCTTTGAATATTCGCTTGACACATTGTTGATTGTCAAGTAGTGGCAGTTTTTCAGGCAAGAATGAACTTATGATTAAGGGGAGATGTTAAAAATCTAATCATAAGTTAGTTAGTTTACCTAACTGTTATACAGTTACATGACAGTTATGGTATTCTTGTATTATATATGTACGTCTATGTACATGATTATTTGAAGCATTGATGAATATAGAGTATGTCTTTTCTGCCAGTATTTATTTATCTCAGTTCATCATGGTTTCTTGATTGCTTGAGTTATTTCCATTATGTTTCTGTTGTTTTCTTCATTATGAATCTAACAAACCGCACACCAAATTAGGACTCTTAGTAGGAGAGAATCTCTCTCACATCCAACTACCTCACATCTTCCTAAATAATAGACTCAAACAACTCAAGTAGAGATTGACTGTACCCATCAACAACAAAATACATTAGCAAGCATAATGGTTTCACATATTATTAAGACAAGTATAAGTTACATATTAAAATACTCTCCCTTACTCTTCTTGATATATTTATGGTCATATCTTTATCAAAGTCTTGCCGCATCTTCATCTTTTGTCTTTCATATGGATAGGTTCTAGTGTGTTGCTTCATTTTAGTGGCTTCCCCTCATCATAAATAACCTTACCATTACAATTAGCAAGTTATTACTAACCATCACACAAAGTGATTTCTAGCTTACCACAAACTTGATTTTTCATGACAAGTGGTTTTGGATGACCACGAACCTTGCACACACGTTCTTTAATCTTATCTTGAACGATCATGATGGGGAAATTGATTTTCAATGCACACATTTACTTAGGCTTTCGTCACACTCGGATTTATCGACAAACTTTATGTTCCTTCCTTTTTTACCTACAAACAAATTTTCATTGATGTCCATATAAAAAAAAATCCATGTAACAAGATATGTGGGTGCCATCTGTTGCACTCACAGGTTCTCTAGGAATAATTTTCACCTACATGGTTCATCAACATGTTAGAATCTTCCTTAATCATAACGTGGTGCTAATTCACAACCTAAGATTACTCCATCTCACATTCCCTTACAATAAAAGATTTAACTTCTTTGATTCACCTTCAAGATCAACATACAAGTCCACTTTCCATTCTCGTACCTATCTAAGTGGTTTCTCCAGAACTTGATATCACATCCTCTCTATGCATAAGAGGGATACACACTCCATGATTACATGTGATACCACAATAATGCATGTAGGAATGACTCAACATGGCTTATTAAATATTTGGGGAATTCATCTTGCCTATGGCTTTAAGCTTTTGGACTTGGACCAAAAAAATATAGGTTGTCGGGTACAACCGATGATGCCATATGCTCAATTACAACTCAAGTACAATAAGCATTCAAAATGCTTAACAACATAAATATTATCATTTCTCCTTGGTACCAATCATATGCCAAAAATATTACAATCCCATTGCATATGTCCATTTGCATCTCAACACCATGCATACTTTTTGCTTTACCTTTTCTTATGGAATTTTATTACTTCATAGTTCACCAATCATCTTTTTATTCTACTTCCATATTCTTATTTTCTTTCTTGTTGCACTTCATCATGATTTTATCTTCATAATCTATGGTACTTAATAATTCCTACAAATAAAACTTTTCTATTGTAGAATGGTTAGTACCAACACGAACTCAATTTTGTGACAATACTTTATTAGACTAAATGTCACTATAATAACTATATGACTTTTGTTCCACTTGTACTTACAACAATGTATTTCAATTACATGAGATACTTGTTATTTCCAAGACATCTAGAGACATCTTCATAAACTAGATATCTTCATAAACTAATTTGAGGTGTCCCATAAAAAAATAACTTGCACCTCCAACTTCTCAAGAAAATAGCTTTTACATAACTTTTTCAAATCATCTCATTCACCATGATGATATCTTATTGACTTAAACATGCAACTTGATTCAGATTCCCATTAACAATATGAAACCCATACCAAACATGTTTAAAGTATTATGACATCAATCGACTGCATTCCCTTACAAACAAATGGCTTATTTCTTTGATTGGTAATCTTCATGCAGCCTGGGCTTTCACAAACTTTTGACATTAAAAAACTTCATTTAAGATATGAACATGAATGAATATAAAACCATAATTTAAATTTCCACCATAATTTAAATTTTCTCCAAATTCAACTACAATATATGCAACAGACCATTCTCCTCAACAACAATCACTAAAGGAAATTGTTAAAAAAAATATCAACCCATCTCTCTTTTTAAAAATTTCACTCATGCCATACATTTTAGCACAATGATGCTTTTGTCCACAAGCATATTCCAATGATGCCTGTGACATACCCAAGTTCCTTTAATACACCAATGTATTAACAACATCTAGCCAATTCTCAGCAAATATTTCAATAAGACGTAGACCAATAGTGTGAGACAACACAACAAAGTTACCTATGAAGAAGGGATTTGACCGGGCTTTAGGATTTATTTATTTCTACAGAAAAATCATCATTTCAGATCAACAGCCACGAATAACACCAAAATGAATCATGCATTCCACTACCACTCCTCCCATACCTGGAATATATACTTACTCAATGCATGGGAGTGATGACTGTGAATTCAAATATGTAAAATTTTCCTTCACAACAACACTTCCAGTTAGTCTATGCATGAATGTCACCCAAATCCTTTCTTATACGTTTCTGCAACTCATTGAATTAATCTCCCTTCTTCACCATCAATGCACCTCCTTTACCATCTCATTTCCGACAACGACACTCTTCTCTTGCTGGCTCTCACTAATTTCAACTTCTCTACAGATGGCTCAATTTTTATTGGGGTAATCAATTTGAAAAACTCTCTTCATGTGGCCTCTAATCCAGCCACATAAACACCCTCTAATCGTTCTTCCTTCCTGATTGCGAGAAGAGCCATCCATGCAACAAGTAGCTTCTATTTGGCATGTTCTCTCGGATGACCTCGTAATATTATATCCCTTTAAGAGAAAGTGCTATGCAAACCTGCATAACAAAGAGATTGAAACTCACACCTAGCAATTTCACCCCCTCCTTTAGAGATCTAATACTTATGGGTCTATCCTTTACACAAATAAGTCCAATACACAAGTCATCTCTACAGCCTGACTCATACAACCTAAGACTCTTCTTTTAGTGTCTCCATGAAATATGAAACAAAAAATTAGATCTGTGTAGACTAACTGGTTTCCAAACACAGTATATAGAACTTGTCATAGGATGTGTAGTGGCGAGGAAACTAAAGCATTCAAAAGAAAATACCAACCTTAGATATAACTTCATCTACAATCTTGTGTGTCTCTCCCTAATACCGATCTAAGGCACCCAACTCACTAAGAAACTTTTGTCCAACTTTTGTTTGCAAAACCCAATCAGATCTCTCATCCGCTCGAGTCTTTGAAGACTCTGAGACTAAAGTCGCCTTGGCCTGCAATCTTCTCGCAACTGCAGCCACATCTGCAATTCTAACCTATTTTACTCCAATGGAAACCTCGTTGAATCTGAAATACGAATCCACCATAAAATTTCCTTCTTCAAAGTGACTCCCTTACAGGGCCTTGGCAACCTAGCCCCCATGACTTCATTGACTACCAATAAATATACATAATGAGAAAACGATGATCTCCCATATCCCACCACGTAGTAGCTATTTTGATCAAATCGATTACAAATGGATGAGATCGTGCCCTTAGACCATCAGCCGATCAATACCATCACACATTCAAATAACCTTAGAATATGCACATAACCATTCTCAAGACATTTTACACAAGATCTAGGCATCCAAGCACTAAATTTCTTACACTCGATCTCAACTAATCTAATAGATCCCAATAGATCTGTACTCCTTTTAGATCCAATACTTTTAACTATAGAGCTGCAATCTACAGAAAGCAACTAAATTTTCACACAACTAATGCTTCGAGGCTCGATTTGTTTTCCACAAGGGCAACTCTTACTTCAACAGAACAACATATTTTCTCTCCAACAGTCGCTCTACTCGCCGCTCAATGATTTCTTTGGGTTTTTGTTTCTCCACGTGTCGTGTCTACTCCACAAATTCATGACTTCAATACACAAATATGTGAGTGCAATATACAACGACGACTCTCCAACTGTTAGCGTTGGAAGTCACTCCTGGATTTCTTGCAGGAGCAGAGCCCAACCCCCATCAGTTTTTGTGTCACGGTTTAATAGATGGGTGATCAAATGGAGATAAAGACTCAAAGGGATATTACTCCAACTCAGGGACTGTGTCTGGGACGTAAGTAACAAAGGAGGTCTCGACTTAACTTCAGCCAGTGATTTGATTAAAGGGTGAATAGGTGGAAGACTTGATAAGGAGGGTGAACAAACGGCTTTGGGCAACGGGCTTACAGTAGCTTGCAGAAGAAAGACTCTCAAAGCAAGATCCTCTTGGTTCAGGGTCTCAAGGAACTGAAAGGGGACTTGACTGGATCGGCCAATTTTAAGTCACTCAGCAACGGGAAAGTCACAAGAACCGATTAGAAACGGTGCATCTATCACAGTGATCCAGGACAACATCATCCTATAACGGCTGCAGCTCGACTGGATCCTCCAATTCTGGGTTGTTCTAACACAGTATAACAAAGACGTAAAAAGGAAACTGGCATTCATTAAGAAAGAAGTCTCAAAAGTCTCTACATGACCAGAATAACAGTGCTTCATTAAAGCTTTTACAACCAAGAGCTCAGCTCAACCATCGATAGTTTACAAAATGGCAAAAAATGCCTACATATACTTCAGCTAAAATCCTCCT
Organism: Picea engelmannii; assembly: GCA_009831015.1. Taxonomy (NCBI): domain Eukaryota; kingdom Viridiplantae; phylum Streptophyta; class Pinopsida; order Pinales; family Pinaceae; genus Picea; species Picea engelmannii. Next base: position 102,888 of record ML806291.1, read on the forward strand.
GGCAACAATATCTCAAGACTTTTAATGGGGAGTCGTTTCCTCAATCAAATCTGTCCTTTGGACTCCTATCATATGCTTCTTCAATTCAGCATGGCTCGCGCCAGGGGGTAGCTGAGCCTCTTTTAATTTTTGAATTGGCGTGCTCAGGCTCTCTTGGCGAGTTGAAGACTCGGTGTGACCTTTCTGCAGAGAATCAGTACAAAGGGACCCTCCTGGGTAAACTCCGGCCGGAACCTCCATACTCTGCAATAAATGGGTGACGTGAGGCTTCACCTACCTTCCTTATCCTTTTCTATTGAGCCGAAACGACTCCTTGAATTCCCCGGGGAAACACTTCTGCAACAACCCGATCCACAGGTCCTTTCCAATCTCTTCATGGCCTTCAGCACCTGACCATGGTCATCCCTGACTTTGTATTGGAGATCGGGGTTTCGCGATTCCTGTTGTCAAGAGTTCTTGACCCTTTGAATTCCCGATCACCGATTCTCTGATGAGCGCGTGCATGGGTTAGCCCTCCTGGCTATACTATCATCCATATGACCACCTCTTATGTGACCTGAGTCAAACCTCTGTCGGGGTTTCAGCGTTTTTGATGCCTCGATACACAAGTGTCTGGGAGTCGCGATTCTCCGATTTCCGATGGCTCCTTGTGCGCTAGCCCCCTGACTATGCCCTCGTTCAAATGACCGTTACCGCATGCCCGCGGCCGTATAGCCTTCCATCGGAGTTTCGGGGTTTGCGAGGTCAATGTTCACGCGTCCTCCGGATTCGCGATTCCCCGATCCCCGATGGCTCATGGCCATTGACATGTCAATGACCCCTTCCCCGACTCGAAAGTTTGCCACCTGTCCTCTGTCGACTTCCGTGGCCCCATATTCTTGGTGTCGGGATCCTCCCTGCTAACGCTGATCTCCTTGCCATGCGTCCTTCGGATGAACGGTCCCTATTAATTCTGGGGGATTCGGGACTCTCGCTGCCTGGTTTTTATTTCTCGTCCCCAGACAAGAAATATCACTAACATTTGGCTCCATGGGGGATAGAGTCGTCCCTGCGATGCTCTAAGAACACTTTTGCAGATTTAGTGCCTTCCTGTTGGGCTATGGAGTCAAGCTCAAGACCTCCCACTACTGAAAATACAAGCCGAAAAATAAAAGCAACAAAAAGCAAAAAAGACAATATTTACAAAAGATAGGAGCCATGAATGGCTCAGACAATATATTTTTTAAGAAAATGCCCATTCACGGAGCCGTCGAACACTTCTTCACCCTCCAAATCTTGCAGCCAATATGTGTTGTTTGAAAACACTTCAAGGATCCTGAAAGGCCCAAACCAGAGGGCATCAAACTTGTTGTGCTTGCCCCTGTCCTGCCTGAGCGCATCCCATTTGAGCACCAGATCACCCTGCTCGAATTCTTTCTTTCTAACCCTCCCGTCAAAAACCTGCTTGACCTTCTGCTGATAATCGTAGGCCTTGTTCATGACCTGCTCTCTAACCTGTTGTATTTCCACCATCTGGTGAATCCGTCTGACCATATGGTCAGGCTCTCCGTCAATGTCCTGGAGGAATTTTTCCACTGATAAAGTGAGTTGAGTCGGGAAAACGACTTATGTTCCGTAAACAAGTTGGAATGGTGAGAAACCCAGGGACTTTTTAGTTGTCACATGATCATCCCATAGAGCAAATTTGAGCTTCGAATCCCAGGCCCTTTTATTGTCTTCCAGTAATTTCTTAATGATCTTGATCAGACTTTTATTGGAAGACTCTGCCAATCCATTCCCCTGAGGATAATAGGGAGTTGAGTGAATCAATGAAATCTCAAATTGTTCATAGAACTTGACCAGAGGCTCAGATCTGAAGGGGGCGGCGTTGTCAGTGACAATATTGCTAGGGTAGCCAAACCTGGCTATGATGTCCTCCAGTAAGCTGATAATTGCTTTGTGAGAAGTGCTCCTAGTGGGGACAGCCTCTATCCATTTGGTGAAATAATCTGTCGCCGTGAGGATCCATCGGTGCTGGCAAATTGAAGGAGGATGATTCTCTCCAATGAAATCCAATCCCCACTGCTGAAAAGGCACTGAAACCACTATAGGCTTTAGTGGCAGAGATTTGAGCTGCTGCTTACCGGAGAAATTATGGCATTCAATGCAGGCTCTGACCGTTCTGTAGACATCAGGGAATAGAGTGGGCCAGTAATATCCAGCTCGAAGGATCTTATGGGTTGTGGTCTTCCAAAAATGATGCCCCCCACAAAGGCCGTTGTGGAAATCAAATGTAACTTGTTGGGCTTCTTGTGGGTCCAGGCATTTTAAAAATACCCCTAAAGGGTCCTTCCAGTACAGGGTTTGGTCGATGAGGCAATACCTGACCGCCTTGAGCTTTAGAGCCCTTGCCCTGCTTTTCTCCATCCCATCAGGAGGCCTCAATTCTTGCAGAAAATAGAAGATATCCTTGTACCAGGGGCATGCTGCTAGTGATAAGTTGGTCTGAGAATTCTTGCTGGATGATTTGACTTGCGGGCTTTCTGAACAGACGTTGATGGAACAAATCCCCAAAGATTTGCAATTTGATTCAGCTAGTAGCTTGGCTAAACCCTGCCCCTTTATCAACTTGGTGGGCTTAATCTCCAGATCGAATTCTAGGATCTTAGCGATCCATTTACCCCTTCTTCTGTCTATGTCGGGCTGTATAAGAATATCCTTCACAGAGGCTGAAGGAACATATGCAGTGATCTTTGAGTGCAAGACATAGACTCTGAAATCCCTGAGAGCTTTCACTAAGGCATAGGCCTGCTTCTCCATGATCTTGTATCGGAGCTCTGTATCCCTCAGTGCCTTGCTGAAGAAGGCGATGGGATGCTCACGTCCTTCCTCGTTCCTTTGCAATAAAACTGTCGCCACCGTATCAAAAGAAGCGAAGGAGAAAATTATAAACTCTTTGGAATAGTCCGGACTGATAAGAACAGGCGCCTCAGTCAACGCCCTTTTAATTTTCTCAAAAGAGGCCCTGGGCTCAGCGGTCCATTTCACTTCATTTCCTTTCCTGAGCATGGCCGTGATGTGTCTCACTAGCTCGACAAAATTCGAGACAAATCTCCTTAAAAAATTAATTTTCCCCAAAAAGGCCTGAACCTCTTTTTTGGACCTGGGAAGTGACAAGGCTTGAATCGCCTCCACCCTGCTGGGATCAATTGTCACTCCCTTTTCCAATACTATATGCCCCAATAACTTCCCCTCCTTCATAGAAAACAATGACTTCTTGGGGTTCAAAGACAAGCCGAACCTCCGACACTTCAGGAAAACTTTCTTCAAGTGGCGGCAGTGCTCCTTATCTGTCCTGGAGAAGACTGTGACGTCATCAAGAAATATTACCACAAACTGGTCCTTCTCCCCGATGAAGGCTATGTCCATGGCCTGCTGAAATGTTGCTCCTGCATTCATCAACCCGAAAGGCATTTTGGCATACATGAATGTGCCCCAAGGAGTGGTGAAGGTCGTTTTTTCCCTGTCTTCAGGCATGACTGAAATCTGATTGTAACCAGAGAAGTCGTCGATCATGGATATTCTAGAGGCACCAGTGACCTTCTGCAATATGGGCTCCATGCTGGGCAGGGGATAATTGTCTTTCCTCGAGCTCCTGTTCAGGTTCCTGAAATCAACACAGAGTCTGATCTCGCCACTTTTCTTCCTTACCGGGACCAAATTGGCCACCCAGTCGGAATATCTCAAGGGGACAATAATCTGGGCGTCTAGCAGCTTCTTCAATTCTTTCTCCATGACAGGTAGCAACATGGGATTTATCTGCCTCAGCTTATGCTTGAATGGCTTAGAGTCCTCCTTCAGCGGGATCTTGTGTTCAATGACTGATGTGTCATACGTTTTAAGGTCTTCGTAGGTCCATGCAAATACATCAGCGAATTCTTTCAGCAGCTTGGTATATTTGGCCCTCTGCTCCTTGGTCAAACTCGTTGACAGCTTGACAAACTTAGGCTCCTCTGGTGTGTCGATGTTGCACTCAGCTGTGTCAGCATCATCACCAGACACTCTCCCCTTTATCGCCACGTCATTCCCGTCAAAGAACCTCTCTAATGGGACCAATCCCCTTGGGATGTGATTGTTAGGCAATTGAATAATGTCATGCTTCGCTATCTTACTCAGCAACTTACCCCCATCAAGCTCTTCCTCGGAGGTAGGATCTTGGTCGATATGCATCTCTGAGAATTCTTCGGCAATCTCCAAGAACCTCTTGATCTCGAGATCGTCCTCAAACACCTTCCAATGTTTGACGTTGTCAGGTATGGAAGGCATGTATTTAACTTCTACATCGTACCTCAATTTGGGCAGCAAGGGTACTTTGAAAATGCTCGTTGATGCTGCCAGGGAGTCTGTGACTGTATTCTCTTCTCTCGGGATGAAGGAAATATTAAATGCTGAGAAGAAATTATCAATTAGATCCCATGCCTCATTCCTGTAACTCCTGAGTCAGGGATGCTTGGCCTGATATATGCTTCTAATCTGCTGGACTACCAGCTCGGCATCTCCGAACACTGCTATCTCTTGAATTCCCATCTCCCTTGTGACTCTTAATCCCATGATAAGAGCCTCATACTCTGCCACATTGTTAGTGGTTTCGAATTCCAGCTTATATGACAAGGATGTGGTCTCCTGAGCAGGTGACACAAGAACCACCCCAGCTCCAGCACCATCTCGGGAACAAGGTCCATCGAAAAACATTTTCCAGATTGGGGTGATGGAGGGAGAGGCTTCGAGGGAAACAGTGGGTTATTTTCCGAGTTTGAGAGGAGGCTCGAGGGTATGGGTGAGCTGTAGTAAATTGGAGCCTAAATCAGTGTCCAAGGCAAAGATGGGATGATTGGTAGGGTTGGATTCATCGCTGATTATGTAGGCTAATTGAGCTTCCCTGTAGAGTCTTCTATGTTCTACTCCAAACACTGGGACAGTGGAATATGTTAGGTTCATCTGCAAAGTCCCCCCTAGTCTTTTAATCCAAGACCTTGACAACAGCATACCGAACTTGGGGGGGATGTCAGCCACTACGATATCCATGACCACACTTTTCATGGGCAGTTGAAACAAGGTCACTACCAGGTCTTTAATAACTCCAAGACACTGAACTCTCCTAGAGTCAAAATAATAGAGGTCATGATAAGCTCGAGTGACTTCTAGCCCTAGTTCTTCCATGATAGTTTTGGGCATGAGGTTGTGAGAGGCCCATGAATCCATTAAACAATTGTGCAGCACTTTATCATGTATGTTCAGGGACGTGTAGAAGGGAGGGGATGAATCATCTCTATCTTCTACCATGGGACCTAGGACAACTGTTGGCTTCTCATATTGGAGATTTATGAAGTCTGTGGGAAGGCAGGGAGCTTCTAGTGGCAACAACTCAGAGAAGCGCTTCTTGAATTCTTCATGTTTGATAAGCTCGGTGAGGGGCACAGGGATTCTGATCTTTTGAATCTCATGCTCAAAATTAAATGAAGATGCAAGCTTTGGAATTTCTCTTGTTTCAGGAACATGATTCTGAATAATAGGAGAGGGGGGTTGGGCCTTCTTACCTCTGTAAGCGTCTGCTACTTGATTAGCAGGATTCTCTGTCCTAGAGAACTTCTCAGGACTGTCGGGTGATGTTGTCTTCTTGTCGGACCTCAGGTTATACCTACCTCGACCGCCGCTAACCTTGTCTCCTTTGCTCAATTCATTTAGCTAACTGTTCATGAGTGACTCCTCGTATGTTGATTAAGTCAAATGAGGGAAAGGGGGCGTCTCTCTGAAGCAATGGATTTCAGGACCAAGTTCCTCTGTTTCCCTTTCTTCCTCATCGGTCACCAAATTGTTTTGGAAAGGGGCCTGAATTCTCTGGTCCTCTCTGTCTCTTCCCCTCTCTCTTTGCATATTCGGGGGAGTAAAATTATTTGGCCTCCGGAATCCTCCTTTATTTTCGGTGATCTGAGGGCCTTTATACGCTTGCCTCCCTTCCACCGTCATCCTCTCCATCTCTGCAGACAGAGACTTCACCATCTTAGTCAGTTCATCCATTTGGGGGTGAGGCACTGAGGAGCCAGAAGTTGAAGCTTCAAATCTTCCTTTCCCTCTGTCTGCATCGACTTTGTTCCTCAGTCTATCTGCCTCTAAGACATTGGATTCCACCTCTACGACCGCATATTGCATTTGGGCTAAGGAGGTTTCTCTTCTTTCTCTCAATAAAAGGCAGACCTCAGGGTCAAATGCACCAGCATAGGAAATTTGGGCAGAGGCTTCTGAGGGCTTTACCTCTGCAGGAATCTTATTATACACTTTATTGAATCTTTTGGAGAAGTCAGAGACAGACTCTCCATCCATTTTCTTCAGAGACCCGAACTCTATTATGTAATGCATGAAATCCCTTCTATCTCCCCACTGCCTCAGGAAAACATCGTCCAGGGCTTCAATTCCAGCAATAGATCCGGGGGCCAGTCCCCTGAACCATTTCCTCACCTCGTTGTCCAGGCTCTGAACAAAGACTCTCATCCAGACATCTTCATTCTCAATTTTTAGACTGTCTACATAGCGGTAGAAAGCGGTCAAGTGCTCTTCTGTGGTTACGTCCCCTTCCCCGGTGAACTTCAACATATACTTCAAGTAGTCTCCAGCGGGGAGGGGATGCATAGGTTGAGGTAGGACCAAGGGAGCGTATCGAGTGGAAACTATGGCATCCATTATATTCAGAGGGGGATTAGCACCAGCCATAGGGATGTTAGGTGGAGGAGAGCTGGGAGGAGAAGGAGTTCGCGAAGGGGCTAGCGGGAGTAAATCTTGGAGTGGGGTGGGAAACAAAAGGTGATTCAAGGAATAGGCTACCGAGCTCTAGTCGGCAGGTTCTCCTCCCTCTGCAGGAGTGGGGAAATCTTTTGAGGTCGTGGGCCTATGCCAAGGTACAACTTCAAAGGAGAGGGGAGTGGCAAAGTGTTGTCCTTTTGGTCCCAGACCAGGAGAGGAAAACTCAATAGGAACACTCCCAAAATTTAAGAAACGGGGAACTGCAGAGACAGGCCTATCAAATAACTGAGGAGGAGAAAAAGGAGCTCCAACAGAAGGATATGGTGGATTACCTGGTTCGGTGATGGGCGCTTCTTCTTCAGAGGCCTTTCCCTTTCTGAGCACCGCCTCTGGGTCTGTTTCAGGTGTAGCTAGAGGCAGCTGTGGGTGAGACCACATATGCATGCCTCTGAAAGCCACAATTAACAAAGCAGGTTCTCCCCAGTGGAGTCATCACAATGGAGTCGCCAGGTGAAAATTAGCAATATTGAAAGGCTCCGATGATCCGATGCACCTTCAGATTCAGAGGCTGAATGTCGTTCTACCCAGGGGAAATATTCAACTTCATCCCCGGCAACAGTGCCATAAATGCTAGCGCTGGAAGTCACTCCTGGATTGGTGTCGAGATCCTCCCTGCTAACGTTGATCTCCTTTCCACGCGTCCTTCGGATGAACGGTCCCTATTAATTTTGGGGGATTCGGGACTCTCGCTGCCTGGTTTTTATTTCTCGTCCCCAGACAAGAAATATCGCTAACACCAACAACAATGATTCATGGTTTGACCAAATAAAAAATCACACTTTCGGGGTCACTCCTCCAACAGTGATCTAATACGACTGCAACATATTTAATTGACCCATGAGAAACCTTTCACTGTCACCTTGCTCTTCCTCAAAATTACACTAAATAGCTTCCCTACAGGTCCACATAACTCTCTCGTCAAAAATTAATATTGGCTAGTCTATCTTTCATATTTTAGATAGCTTAAGTACATTGGACCTTGGCTAATGCTTACATAGCCCGATCCACACCAAGGTCGGCTCAATGCCTCAATGGATGCAATGATATTTCCTTGAAAATATTGACCATAACGACTAATTGTTTGATCAGATTTCCACACATCACTCTATCTATCCTTGGCAGTATTCTTCAACAAAACCACATTCAACAGTAATGCACCTAGCAGTAAGTCACAAGCTCCTCTCCCTAAACTATCATCTTTTACGTATGATGGCAAGATCTTAAATCTTTATCATGATCTTGGGCACTCTTGTGAGGGATTCAAGCCCAATCTTGCTCTTATACACACATATAACTTTATTGAATAATATTTACATTAGGTTGTGACTCCATTATATAGAATTTACAAATTGTTACTATATCTATCTTATTCCAATATATTTCAGCACCCACCAAATTAGGACTCTCTCACAACAAACTATTTAACAACCTCCTAAATAATAAACTCAAACAACTCATGTAGAGACTAACTCTACCTCTCAATAACAAAATACATTAGAAAACATAATACCCTCAACATTATTAAAACAAGTAGCCAATAATTCTAGGGAGAAACACACACTTATCTTAATTCATGTCAATACCAACATCTATTGGTGAGAAGTTAATGAACTCATTGATCAGTTTCATAAGAGAATATGATGCAAACTATATGATTTTGTATACTTTCAGCACAATTTTGATTCAACAATATAATTATACATTAAATTTTGTGGAGAGGAGATACTTTTATGAAAAACTTAGTGGAATTTGAGGATGAGAAGCTTAGTGTTCTTTCCTTAATGTGAACATGGAGAAGGTGAGGATTCATGTAAAGAATCCATTTATAATTCTCAGAGGCTGGAGTTACAACAACACAGTCATCACTTAGAGTGATAGTGCCATATCGAGTAGGGGGTCATATTACTATGCAATGGTGTCTGTGTTTGCTTTAGATCTCATGGCTTGTGAGACATCCAACTAATTTCCCATGTGGATGCATGCACACCATATCAACTAAAAATGGAATGTGCATGCATGCACAATACATTGACCAGTTTGTGTAATTGATGGATTTGGTTGTAACTATTTAGTTTAACCATATAACAAATCCTATATATCCTAGGACATACATAGGGCACATTGCCTAATGCTACCCCAGCCATACAAAGGGAATGTTGCCTAACGCTCCTCAAGACATACACAAGGCATGTTAGTCACAACAAACATGAACGGAGTACCGCTCCCCAAGCCATACACATGGCATGTTATTACAGAAAGGGATTGTTAGTATTCTATGTGGAAAATCAAGATTGTGAAAATGGAAAAGGGACAAAGTTTAAAGTTTGAGGTAGATAAATTCAACGACAAGAACAATTTTGAGTTGTGGAATCTCAAGATGCAGGATCTGCTTGTGCAACAAGGATTTCAAAAATCATTGGCGGGAAAGAAATCAACAAGAATGATAGACAAGGACTAGGAATATCTAGATGCAAGAGCTCTTAGCACCATCTATTTTTTTCTAGCATATGACTTCTTTTTGTTTATCATCGTTGGAGAGGACACAACAATAGGCTTACGGAAGAGACTGGAAAGTATTTATATGAAAAATTCCTTGACAGACATAATATGCTTGAAGAGGAAACTATATATTTTACGGATGAAAGAAGGTACAAAAATTGTTGATCATTTAAATGTTTTCAATACCCTGATTTTTCAATTAACTAGTATAGATGTAAAATATGAAGATGAGCACAAAGTAGTCACACTACTATGTTCATTACCTAAATGTTGGGATCATCTCTTCATATCTATGTGGTTAGCACAATAGACACCATTGATTATGATATTTTTGTGGGAGCTCTGTTGATTGAGGAAATCAAGAGAACATCCAGTAAGGAAACATCAACAGTAGAAGCAATGGTGGTCAGATGTCAATCTATAGAAAGAGGGAAAGATCAGAGAGTTACATCAAGATCTAAGTCAAGAGGAAAGAAGGGTAAGAAAAAATGTTGGTTATGTGGAAAATATGGGCATCTCAAGAAGGATTGATGGAAAAGAAAAAAAACATCCAAGGAGCACTCCATAAAGGAAGCAAAGGAAGTTAATTCAACTAAAACAAGTTCAAGTTCAGGTATGGTTGATGAGGTATTATATGCATGTGATGTTTCACATCAATATCAACATTGGTTGTTAGATTCTAGTGTGTCCATCCAAATGTGTCTTCATAGACATTGGTTCTCAACATACCAATCTATTGATGATGGTGTTGTTTTTATGCAAAATGATTTTTCTTGTAAAATTGATGGGGTTGGTAGCATCCAGATTAAAATGTATGATGGTATTGTAAGAAAATTAACTGATGTGAGACATGTATTTGAACTCACAAATAACTTAATATATTTGGAAGTTCTAGATTTTTTTTGTTATAAGTGTACAACTGAAGGTTGAGTAATAAAGGTGTCCAAAGGCATCTTATTAGTCATGAAGGAAAAGAGGATCAAGAACCTTTATCATCTTGAAGGAAGGACTGAAATAAATCAATCACTTGTAGCAATTGAAGTTTCAAGAGACTCTATATGTTTATGGAATCCACGCTTGGGTCATATGAGAGAGAAAAGGATTAAGGTACTGGTTGATCGTAAGTCACTTCCAAGGTTAAAGTTTCTGAATTTGAATTTTTGCAAGTATTGTGCTTTGGGAAAACAATGTAGACATAAGTTTAAAATAGGAATACATATAAGAAAAGGTATCCTTAATTACATTCATTCAAATGTTTGTGGACCATACCCTGCAGTTTATTTTGGAGGATCACCATATTTTGTGACATTTATAGATGATTACTCTAGAAAGGTGTGAATCTATTTACTTAAAAGAAAAGTTGTTGTATTTAATAATTTTAATCAATTCAGAGCTTTTATTGACAAGAGAACTGAAAGGTCAATCAAGTTTGTAAGAATAAATAATGGAGGTGATTTTACATATGTGGAATTTTAAAACTATTGCAAGGAAGCTAGGATCATAATACATAAGACCACGACTTATACTCCTCAACAAAATGGTGTTGTTGAACACATGAATAAGACTCTTCTTGAGAGAGAAAGCAACATGCTCAGTAATTCCAAGTTGCAGTAGGATGTGTAGGAAGAAACAATTTTTACAACATACTATCTAATAAATTGGTCACCATCAACTTCAATAAACTATAATATTCCAAAAGAGGTATGGATAGGTCATTTGTGTGATTATTCAAATATGAGAATATTTGGTTGTGATGCTTAGGCTCTTATTTTAAAGATCAATGTTCCAAGTTAGATCCTAGATAAAATAAATATGTCTTTGTGGGTAATGGTGATGGAGTTAATGGGTATGTATTATGGGATCCTACTTCCCACAAACTCATCATAAGAAATATGTAGTATTTGATGAATCCTCACTTATAAAATCAAACCTAGTAGATGTTGAAGTGAAATAAGAACATGTATCGCAAGTTCAAAAAATTTATTTGGAGACTCATCCATCTTTAGAAAAAGAGGAGCATGAAGAAGCTCCAGAAGAAGAAGATGAAGATGAAAAAAATATCCATGAAACGACGGATATGCCTCAACCATCTATAAGGATATCTACACAGGCTAGGAATCCTCCTACAAGGTATAACGATTATGTTTTATCTCTGGATTTGGTTTCTAATGATGGAGAACCTAGTTTTTATCAAGAAGCAATGAAGTTATTTGAATGTGTTAAATGGAAAGAAGCTATGAAAGAAGAAATGGGTGCCTGAGAGATGAATAAAACATGGGACCTGGTAGAAATTCCACAGGAAAGGAAGGTTGTCAATTGCAAGTACAAACTGAAAAAGGGTGTTGATGATAAAGTTGAAAAGGAAAAGGGTATTCTCAAAACAAAGGTATTTATTTTCATGAAATCTTTTCACTAGTTGTAAAGATTGTTTCAATTCGTGTTGTGTTAGCACTAGTTTCTTTAGTTGATCTTGAGTTAGAGAAACTAGATGTTAAAACAACATTTATACATGGAGATTTAGATGAGGATATATATATGGAACAACCAGAAGGTTTCTTTTAGGATCACAATAAGAAGTTTGTTTGCAAAATCAAGAAGTCATTGTATGGCATGAGACAGTCTCCTAGGAAATGGTACAAGAAGTTTGATTCCTTCATGGTTAGAAAAAACTTTACAAGAAGTGAATATGATCCCTGTGTTTACTTTTAAAAGTTGGAAAATGGTATATTCATTATTTTGGTGTTATATGTTGACTATATGCTTGTTGCAAGTAGAAGCATGGTCAAATTCAACAGGTTAAAGCCTTAGTTGGCTAGGACATTTGATATGAAGGATCTAGGAGCAACAAAACAAATCTGGGGCATGGAGATACACAAAGACAGGAAAAATGGTAAGTTGTGGTTATCACAACAGAAGTATGTGGAGAAAATACTTATGAGATTCGGTATGAATAATGTAAAAACCATACAAATCCCTTTGGCTTCCCATTTCAATATTTCTTCAAGTTTATGTCCCAGTAATGACGAAGAAAAGGATTAAATGTCTCCTGTACCATATTCTAATGTAGTAGGAAGTTTGAAGTATGCGATGATGAGTATTTGACCAGATATTTCACATGCATTTGGTGTTGTTAGTAGATACATGGAAAATTAAGGTTAAGAGAATTTTTCAGCATTGAAATTGGTGCTCTGGTATCTTAGGGGAACAACTAATTATTCTATCACCTATGATGGCTCTAGTGATTCAGTTTGCGGTTATGTCGATTCATATTTTGTAGGTGACTTGGAAAAAAGGAAATCCACTTTAGGATATGTCTTTACTCTTCCATTAGGACTTGTTAGTTGGATGCGAAAGATTTAAAACATAGTTTATGTATCCTCCACTGAGGAAGAATATATGGCTGCCTCACATGCATGCATGGAGGCAATTTGGTTAAAAGGTTTGTTGGGTGAGTTTGGAAGGATGGAAGACAAGGTGAAAGTATTCCATTATAGTAAAAGTGTTATTCATCTGGCTAGAAATACAGCTTATCAGAGTGAGACGATTTTTATTAAATATCATTTTTTAATATAGGTCGTTGATGAAAGGGGAGTGGCTCTGGAAAAGGTCTCTAATACCCCAAGTCTGAGCCCCTGCTAGATTTTAATGATGTTTAATGATGTTTATAGGCTGGTGAGAAAAGTGTTTATAAGCTGGGAGGATTATGTCTTTATTAGGTTGGAGAGCCTAGATGTTAAGGCTAGTGAGCCTATTTTTTTATATGTAATTATGCAGATCATTAATAAAAATACATCATTGTGTGTAGACCAACCACGAAGAAAGAATTGCGGGGGACTAAGCTCCACAAGTAAAGGAAAGGGAAGGGGATCAAAGGCTAGGAAGAAAGAGGCTAATCTTGAGGGCTTAACCCAAGGTAATCTTATAATGTATTTCCTAAAATACTAAGGTTTGGGAAATAAACCCTATTGTCCTATGTTTTTTTGGGACAAGAACGAACTCCAAGTGGAGAGGAACAAGCTCCTAGAGAGCCATGTGTCAACCTAGGTGCATGTAGTTTTATGGGGGGGAATCCTTCATTATGAAGGTTCTCCAACCATTCTTTCCATATTTCCTCACATGTTCACTCACAAGGACTCACTATTCTCACCATATTTTGGCCCATTCCCTCACGCAGTGAGTAGGCACACAGTTAGCCATTTTTTTAACCCTCTGCCATCGTGAACCTTTGTAACTTGTTCTCACTAATATTTTCTTGAGTTGTACCCTGCCTTACCCGAGTTTTGTCATTTTCTTTTCCCTTTCCCATTTTTCTTGGGAGATGGACAAAAGAAACAGGTTGTCAGTCCTGTGGTTTTGAAGAGGCGGGTTGTCAAGATAGTGCATCGAAGAAGAAAGTTGTTAGGAACGTGAAAAACTCTCTCCAGGTGAGATATATTGTTGGGGAAGTGATTTTTCAGAGGGAGACCATCATCAACTACAAATCTCTGAGAATTCCTGATCTAGCCTATTGGTGAAGCCCTGGAGGGGAAGTGGAGCAATCCATGGACTATGGAACATTGAAGTTTTATAATCCCAGGGTGGGACACGCATGTGGGGAATGAGAGTCTATGAGCGGTGGGCGTAAGTAGGATCCTTGGATGGAATGCTCCCTGATGCATAGTGCACCTTTCCGTAGTCTCATCCTAGAATAGGATTTCCTTACCCTAGGTGGAGTTTGATCCTACCTTGGGGGTGACCCACTGTTGATAACTTGGAGCAGCATGGTCTAAGGCTGGGAGGTTCGTGGAAGGTCAACACATAGCTGATGGTCTTTTCATAAAAATATAAGTACCACTTCTATGTTAATTTTACATGTTGTGTTTAAGTACATGTCTGAAGTTTATCAGAATTTTCTATGTATATTGCATGTATGTGTTTATTGTCACTTCCGCATGAATCTGTGTATGAGCAGAATGTCTATATCTGTTAAATTTCCATTATATATATATATATATCAGATTTTGAACATAGTAGAGATTTTTGGTAGAATGTAACCAACCCTGGGATGGATGGGTACGTTACAATATGGTATCAGAGACCAGTTTTCAACACTCAGCCTGAATTGGGCCATATAAGTGATTTTTGAAGAAAAAATTTCAGAGACTTAAAATTACGAAGTGCCAGGAGGGCGTTGAGGGAACACCTTGGTTGTGTTCAGAATCTTAGGAGGTATAATAGTTTGATAAACCACGACAGTCGGGGTATTGGGCCAAAAATTTTAAATCTGGATCGTTGGATCTGTTTGGAAGAAGACATATCCCTCACAACTATCGGATCTAGAGTGTCAGCAGTCTCAGGGTTGTATGATGATTCAACAAGGAAATCCTCTGAAGTCCGGGAGTGATTCTCAGTCGTAGATCATTCAGGAGGAGTAGAGTTGTTGGATTTCCCCAAGTGGTTTGATGGTTCGGTGTTTGGGGAAATCTATTTGATATTGTGCGGTGAAGAAATAGCCGAAGTTTTGAAGCATCGGAGATGACATGGACCTATTCGGTAGTCGACAGTTCGACAGTTTTTCAAAAGTGCCAATGTGAAGAAATATGTGAGGTCATGAAGCGTAGAAGATGACATGGACCTGTTCGGTAGTCGGTTGTTCGACAGTTTTTCAAAAGTGTCAACGAGAAATCACCAAATCCCTGAAGCATCGGATATGACGTGGACCTGTTCGGTAGTTTGATAGTTTTGAAAAATTATCGATGAGAAGAAATACCCGAAGTCTCGGTTTGTCGAAGTGATGTGGGATGATGACGTCACCTAAGGTGACGTGGAAATACCCTAATTCCACCATGTATCATTATTTTTGTACTTTTGACAGGCCCTTATTAACGATTGGGACCTGACACATTTCACTCAACGGTGGGGCCACATGTCACCAGCTTGATTAATGGCAGTTATACTATGTGGACCCTGGGAGGTTAAGAACTTCGGGCATTTCACATTCGGGGGAAAGCTGTTGGAAGAACTTATGGATCTTCGAAGTCCCGAAGTTCCTAAGTCATGAAGCACCGAAGTGATGTGTCTTGGTGACGTCACCTAGACTAACATGGGAAAACAAGATGTGTGCCACATGTCAGTGTGCTTTGTTCTTTTGAAACATTGATTTTCAATGTTAGAACATGACACGTGTAACCCTTCATATTGGACCACATGTATGCTTCTTGGGATATTCCACGTATCACTCAGGTGTGCAATACTAAGTGGACCCTAGTATTTTTCCAGTTCGGCGTTCAGAAGGAATGAAGTGTGAGGAAGGAGAAACCCCTGAAGCTCTGAAGAGCAGATTAAATCCTCATCGTTGATCGGGAGAGGACACATAGTAGTAGATCCCGTAGTCTGGAGGATTTAAGGAATAAACAGTTGAGGTCGAGGACTTTTGGGGGCCTGAAGGCCATATTCCATCTCAACTATTGATCATAGAGGACGTGTGGTGCCAGATTCCAAGGTCCAAAGAAGTGGTACTCTAGAGGAATTGAGTTACAGATGGTTGTGAGTAGAGCATTCCCAAAGGCCAGATTTAATATCAATAATTCGTCAGGAGATGACACGTGGTGGCAAGAGAGAGAATCTCCAGTGAGTCGACACTTTGGGATTTTTGTAGAGAAGTGCTTTTGAAATCGCTGAGGCCAGATTCCTAGAGCTCCTATCCACCATAGATCTAAACAAAGAATGAGGACCATTGAGTTGTATTTCCTTCGAGTATTTGGAGAATTGGCATTCGGGGAAAATGTATTTTAATGAAGGTATATCCTCCGAAGCCCTGAAGTTCTAGAGCTCCGGAGGCCCGAAGAACATGATAAAATCCTATTTGTTAGAGCTAGATCACAGCTTGAGGTCACATGAATTTGGGGGCCGAAGAAAAGGGGCTAGCATCCGAAATTTTGTTTTAAGAATAGGAAAGGGCTTAGAGAAAGAGCTTGTGAGGTTTTTTATTGTACATACCTACACCTAAATAAGTAAGGAAGGCCATTAAACCTAAAGAAGGGATTTATCATGGAGCCAAGAGCCATTTTGACTCTGAGTTGGAAGAATACATGTACAAGGACTGCATCACTAAAACGACAAATTGTTCAAGTATCCATAACTTCCTTCTCAAAACCCATAATTGAGCATGGAAACGAGCATTGGAAAGGTCTTGAACAATAGAAGATAACTGTTCACCTACAAATTGGATCTAAATAGTCAATTTATTAGGAAATCAACAGAAAAGAAGTCCGATATATATTATTAAATCATAATGGTTCATGTTTTCATGAAATTATTAAGAACAGTTAGATTGACAAAGTTCTGTTGACTGCATATTTTTGTAGAATTAACAAATGTTAGATTAAAATAAGAATAGAGTGCAGAGTGATGGATTATACATAGACATTTTACAATCAAAAGGATGAAATCAGAGGGATGAATTTCCAATTGGGTATGGAAGGAACCAACTCCAATGGACATGGAGGAGGAAAGTAGGAAGACATAAATATGGCTGAGACCCTTAGAAAATTGTAGACATATGTCCAGAGCCACAAGGATGATAATGAGAGGCTTATGAAGGCCAAGGAATAACAAGAAGACTTCAATAAGAAGTTAATGAAAATCCTGGAGAGAATTTAAAAGAAGTCGGATAAGGAGAATGGATCCAACAAATAAGGAAGCCACAGGACCCCTGAGGGAAAAGGAAGGTCAAGGAGTGATAGCATAAATCACCATCATTCCCAAAGGCATTCCAATAGGAGAGCACACATAATATCAAGTTCATCTCCTTTCAGGAAGCATAAGAGGTCTGGGGTGGATGAATTGAAAGGATAAATGAATAATATCAAGCCTACTACTTTTGATGGTGAGCACAAGAAGGATGAAGATGTTGAGACATGGTTTCTAGGCATGAGGAAGTACCTCCAATTGCATAACTCTTCTTCTCATGCAGAAGGGAGAATTTCTATCTATCAGCTAAAAGGAAAGGAATCCATGTGGTGGGATCAGCTTGTGCAAGTGCATCACATCAGAGAGAAAAATGTTATTTGGAAGGAATTCAAGAAGCATTTTGAGAAGAAATACCCGACCAAGAGGTATTATGACAAAACAATGAAAGAGTTCTTTGAACTCAAACTGGGCAGGATGACTATTGAGGTGTATGAAAGGATATTTTTACAATTTTTGAAGTATGTCTCCTCCATAAAGGGTGAGACCATTAAGATTCATAGGTATTTGAGTGGGCTTCCATCTTTCATCAGTGACAAGATCCAATATGATGATCCCAAGAATTTAGAGGAAACCATAAGGAGAGACAAGTTCTTATATGATCAGCAAAAAGGAAATCCTACTTTCCAAAGATCTTGGGAAGACAAGAAAATGTTTAAGAGGGAATAGAGGCATAAGGGGAACAACCCACCCTTTTTCAGAAATATTTCTCAAGGACAACCATATTTTAGAGAGCATAGAATGGTCGAGGTAGGTGGGAAAAATCCAAGGAAGACACCCATTCAATGTTTGGGATGTAAAGGAGACCATAAGTATATAGATTTTCCTCACAAAAGTGACAAAGTGAGAGTTTTCCACAATGTACAGCAAGCATAAACAGTGGAGGACATGGGAAGAAGTGTACCAAGGATATATGCATCACTAGACAACAAGCAAGCAAAGTTTCATTCACACATGATTGAAGTTGAAGGTATGATAAATAGCCATGCCTTTACTACTTTAATAGATTCAGGAACTAGTCATAGCTATATATATACTAGGGTAGTGGAAATATTTATTTTTCCAAGAAGCAATCATGAGAAATATTCATTGGTACAACTGGCTATAGGAGCCAAGAGAAAATTTGTTGAGCTGGTTAAATCATGTCCAGTGGAAATGAATGGGCTAAGTACCGAGGTAGATTTGAACATCCTTCCATTGGGTTCATACGACTCTCTAATTAGTATGGATTGGTTGGACCAAAACCATGTTGTCTTAGACTATCATAACAAGGAATTTACTTTCCTGAATGAGGAAGGAAACCCAATAAAATTCCAAGGAATTCCTAGGGATGTTACTATCTGAGAGATCTCAACAATGGATTTGAAGAAGCATTACAGGAAGGGTTTCCAAATATTTTCATCCCATATGGAGGAAGCACCTAAGGATAAGGTGTTAAATCTGGAAGATCATTCTGTCCTAGAATATTTATAGGATGTGTTTAAGGAGATACTAGGACTACCCTGAAAATGAGATATTGATTTCTCTATAAATTTCATGCCTGGAGCAACTCCAGTATCAAACACTCCCTACAGAATGAGTACACCATAGCTAAAGGAGTTGCAAATGCATTTTTAAAAGATTCTAAAGAAGGGATATATACGCCCAAGTGTGTCACCTTGGGAACCCAATATTATTTGTAAAGAAGAAATATGGGACATTGATATTGTGCATTGAATTTAGACAATTGAACAAAGTAAATATAAAGAAAAATTATACTTTGCCAAGGATTGATGACCTCTTTGATCAATTAAAGGATGCAAGGATATTCTCAAATATTGATCTCATGTCAGGATATCATCAAGTAAGGATTAGAGATGAAGGCATCAACAAAACCACCTTCAGGACAAGGTATGGTCATTACTAGTTCATAGTGGTCCCATTTGGGGTTATCAAATGCACCAGTTGTTTTCATGTGCTTAATGAATGGTGTTTTCCTGGAATATCTAGACAAGTTTGTCATTGTCTTTTTGGATGACATCGTTGTATATTCCAAGTCCGAAGAAGAACATGAGCATCATTTGAGGATGGTGTTACAAGTGTTAAGAGAGAACCAGTTGTATGCCAAATTGAGAAAGTGCTCATTTTCTCAAAACCAAACTCACTATTTGGGGCATATCATATCTGAAGAAGGGATTGCAGTGGACCCTGAAAAGATTGAGGCCATTAAAGGGTGGAAAACACCTAAGATTGTGACAGAATTTAGATCCTTCATGGGTCTAGCTGGATACTATAGAAGATTCATTGTATGGTTTTTGAGAATTGCTCACCCAATGACTTCCTTGCAAAGGAAGGGGGTGAAGTTTCAATGGCCAATATAATGTGAAAATATCTTCCAACAATTGAAACAGTTGTTAACTAGTGCTCCAATTTTGAGGATTGTTGATCTAAATGAAGATTTTGTGGTTTTCACATATGCATGCAAAGAAGGACTTGGTGGATTCCTCAGTTAGAATGGGTTTGTGATATGTTTTGAGTCTAGAAAATTGAAAGAGCATGAAAGGATATATGCCACTCATGATTTGGAGTTGGCATCCATAGTGCATGCCTTGAAGAGTGGATGAACTACCTCGTGGGAAATATATTTGAGCTTGGGACAAACCATAATGGTCTGAAATACTTGTTTGATGAGCCAACTTTGAATGTCAGGTAGAGAAGATGGTTGTAATTCCTTTGTGAGTATGAATTTGATATTAGGCACATCAGAGGAAAAGAGAACAAAGTGGATGATGCACTCAGTAGGAGAGGGCATGAACTGCATGCTAAAACCATTAATATGTATCAAATTGATCTTAAAGGCACAATTTATGAGGCTGCAACAATAGATTTACAGTACATGGAATTGGTAACAAAATTACAGCAAGGTAAAATGCAATAGAAAGTTGAAGATTATGAATTGGGAAATGATGGAATTCTCTTGTACAGTAACATACTTTATTTATGCAATTCTCATTAATTTAAGAGTACAATTTTGAAAGAGATGCATAATGTACCTTATGTTGGACGCCCAAGATATCAGAAAACAGATGCAGCAGTCAAGAGCCAATATTATTGGTCAGACATGAAGAAGGATATTGTTGAGTACATTGCTAAATGTATGGAGTGTCAAAAACTCAAGGTTGAGCATAGACACCCAACTGGGTTCTTGCAACCATTACTCATTATTTAGTGGAAGTGGGAAGTGGTGAAAATGGATTTCATCTCGAAATTTCCCAGAACAAGCAAGAAACATGATGTTATCATGTTAGTGGTGGACAAGATTACTAAAGTTTCCCATTTCATTCCTATGAAGGTTACTCACAAGGCAACCAATGTTGTGATATTTATATGAGGGAAGTATCATGCTTGCATGGCATACCCAAGACAATTGTGTTGACAGAGACACAAAGTTTACCTTAAATTTCTGGAGGGGATTGTTAAAAGGGTTCAGAACAAATCTGAACTTCAGCATATCTTATCAACCTGAGACTGATGGGAAAACAGAAAGGGTGAACCAAGTGATAGAGGATATGTTAAATGTGTATGTGATGGAAAAACCATATAAATGGGAATATTACCTACACTTGGTATAATTTTCCTACAACAATGGGTACCAAGCATCATTGAAGATGAGCCCATTTGAGGCACTTTATGGTAGAAAATGCAACGCACCAATAAGCTGGGACAACCTAGTAAATAGAGCAGTAGTTGGGCCAAAGTTGTTGAGGGAAATGGAAGAGAAAATGTTGAATATTAAACAGAATTTAAAATCTTCCCAAGACAGACAGAAAATATATGTTTACAAGGGTAGAACTCACAGGGATTTTAAAGTGGGTGATCATGTTTTCTTGAAGGTGAATCCCAACTGAAGTTCCCTGAAGTTGGGAAACTCTTCCAATTTGGCAGCTAGATATTGTGGGTCATTTGAAATCCTAGAGAGGATTGGACTAGTAAATTATATGATTGTATTTCCTACATCTATGTCTATACATAATGTATTCCATGTATCATTTCTTAATAAATAAATACCTGATGCTAATCATGTTATTGATTGGAATGTGATTCAGGTGGAGAAAGAAAACACTTTTCAAGTGCATTCGGTACGCATTATGGACCAGAAAATCAAACATCTCTGTAATCGAGCCATGGGGCTTCTAAATGTCTAATGGACTTGGTATGTTCCTGAGGATTCAACTTGGGAGCATGAAGATTCTATGTGGGCAGAATACCCACATATTTTTGAAGATTTTCGAAAATCTTGTTGTAATATGTAAATATGATGCATTGAGGACAGTGCATAAATAAGGGGAGGGGATTGTAATACCCCAAGGCTGAGCCCCTACTGAATTGTAATGATGTTTAATGATGTTTATAGGCTCGTGAGACAAGTGTTTATAATCTGGGAGGTTTCTATGTTTATTAGGCCGGAGAGCCTAGATGTTAAGGCCAGTGAGCCTATTTTTGTATATGTAATTATGAAGATCATTAATAAAAATACATTGTTTCATGTATACCAACCACAAAGAAAGATTTATGGGAGACTAAGCTCCACTACGAAGGGAAAGGGAAGGGGATGAGAGGCTAGGAAGAAGGGGATAATATTGACGGCTTAACCCAAGCGAATGTTATAATGTATTTCCTAAAATACTAAGGTTTGGGAAATAAACCCTGTTATCCTAAGTTTGGGAGAGGAACGAGCTCCTAGAGAG